>JALIZH010022246.1:0-34210 GCA_030522465.1 Rhipicephalus appendiculatus | reverse complement strand
ACGGTTTACCGATGAACCTCCGGAGCTTCGCCCACTCATCATCATTCACTCCATGGATATGCTGTGATTTCTTTCTCTTGTTCTTCCGGTGCCTTGATGTAGAATTTCAACGCGCGTCTTCTTACTACTTTTTTCGAGCTCCTTGATGATGATATTAACGCACGTAAAACCACATATAGCATAGCCAACTGTAGCATATTGAGCGCGTGCTCGCGCCGAAGAAGTGTTCTTCCTCTTGCTCTTCTAGAGCCTTGATGGTGATATTAGGTGCGGACATTACTTCTATGGCTAGAGAAACACGTCAACACAAACCAGGCAAAAAAGTGAGAGGAGAAGCAATCGAAATGGGACGAGATGACGCTATAGATATGTACAAATGTTGCACGCACAGACATATATTGAACATTCGCATATGTTTTATACAACCAGTTGTTCATAATTACGTATCGATGCGACAGAAACATGGGCATCACCAATGCCAGAAGCGGTACGATGACGTAGCGCTTGTGCTTGCGAGGATGGTAGCCCTGGATCGTGCTGCGTAGACCAACTTCAGTGGATGGCGCTTAAGTATACAAATGGCGCTAACCCGACGTGGCGCCTGTACCATAGGGTACATATGTAATGTTCATAAAACTAGATAGCCAGCACAACAACCGCGACTGACGTTTCGCTAATATTACTCCTGCACAGGGTCTTTTTCCAAACCACTTTCGACACGTGGCGTTCCTCTGTTGTACAATACTTGATTGCCCCGGCCGGATAACGCTTGGGTTTGATTCCTGCTGGGACCCTGATGTTTATTTCCATTCGTCGGTTCAACGCTGCCGATGTCATTTTTTCTTAGCGCTCTCGCATTTAAATTACGAATGTCCGTTCTCGGCATTCCTGGGTAGATATAAACTGTCAATCACCTGTGGCGCATACCCGCATGCCGTGGCCCGTTTATTTATTAACGCGATAGCGTTAAAGAGCTCGTTTCGCAGAAATTCCGGCGTCGGCATCGTTGGTTGTGAGCGAAAAATCATCATCTTGTCCGTGACCGAAAAATCGAGAAAGATGCAAATGAAATAAATATTACAAATTTTCGGGTCCGAGTGAGGATCGAACCCGGGTCGTCTGCGTGGCAAGCAGGTGTTCTACCACACAGCCATGCCTCTGCTTGTAAATACTGTGAAAATAACTTCCTCTGCTTGGAAATGCAGTGAAAATAACTTCCATGCTTCGCAAACGCAAGCGTCCTTTATATAGGCGTCGCAATATAACATGTAATATCCCAGGAATATTGCGCGGTACAAGCGTACATTGCCATCGGGCGTCAGAATATGTGACTATCATAACGATTCCATAGTTTAAAGCCAGCCACCCATTACAAACGGCACACACCTTACTGCGCGTATTCCCTTAACACCACGTAGTGGGTGCATAGCAAGTTCGAAAACATTTCCCACATTTGCCGCGCATAATTTCTCCTGGCTTAAAGCATACCACCCATTACATAGCATGCACAAAGTGATTGAAGTACGCAGTAGGGACCGGATATCGCTATCGCGTTCAACTCTTAAACGCGAAGCTTAAGGGTCCCCCCAATTTTTTTCATTTATTTTTTGCATACACTATTACACAAGGACACAGAGGAAAGAGGGAGAGAGCAAGCTGGCAACTGCCACCTGGAGGGGCACAATGCCTGCTTACTCCACCGTGGTCCATGGTATACGGTTATGCGCCTCACGTGTCTGGGGGGAAAGGGTTTGACGACGTACCCGACGTACGCCACGGGATTTTCACGTTATTTATGTCATGACCAGGCACACATATTCGTGAAACCCTGTTACCCTCCTATACTAACCCCTGTATTCAGAAACGTTCCTTGACTTGCCACCGTCTTCAATGCAGCACAAACTCGTTTCGAACGCGCTGTCTTTAGGCGGTGCTATAGGCGGTGCCAAGGCAGCACAAACGCGTTTCAAACGCGCTGCCTTGAGGTGGTGGCACGTCAAGTTCAAGTCAAGGAGCGTTTCTGAATACGGGGGTAATTTTGTTCTACCCCAAGTGAAGGACGCGATCACGAGAGCACCCAGACGTATTATAGATAGATAGATAGATAGATAGATAGATAGATAGATAGATAGATAGATAGATAGATAGATAGATAGATAGATAGATAGATAGATAGATAGATAGATAGATAGATAGATAGATAGATAGATAGATAGATAGATAGATAGATAGATAGATAGGAACACTCAAATTGCCTGCTGTCCGCCAAGAAATGCTTCGCATTTAAAAGGGGGGATGTGCTCTGCACTATTAGTAGAGCGATTATGTTGCTCGGCTGGAGACCCTTAAATTATATATTCAATCCCAGGCGACGAGGTCGCATTTTGGTGTAGGTAAACTGTTCGAGGCCAATGTAGGCTGCTGTGTAATGTCAGTGCATGTTAAAGAACACCAGATAATTGGTATTTCTGGAGCCCTCCTTCTCCCTGCAGTGTGCCCAATAGTACTACTACTACTACAGAAATTACCGATGTTCGAGTGCTACGCACGTTGCTGTATACAATGCAAGCAGGGGGAACCAAGCGGAACGCCGAGCGCTCCGCTACGATAAACGACGCCAGCCGCAATGCACCTGCCAGCCCCGCGTGTGCGGGAGTTCCGACCAAGGGCCAGGGCTCGTGACGGAGGAAGAAAGCAGACGTAGAACACTCGTAATATCGACAGACTTTCGTTTCTCTTAATACTCCAGTGGTTTTATTTTAGCTGTGGGCAAAAGTTTGCCCTTAATAAACGGCATTTATTATAAACATTATCTGGCGAAATTCGTCACAATGTCATAGTTCTGACCCGTAAAACACATGAAAGAGCAGACGTATTTGGCGGAACAAACGCTTGAAAGAGCTGGGAGGACGTTTTGGCGTCACCTTCAAGAGTAGAACGTGACAGCGTAATCGGGCCCTGTGGGCACCGCCATCTCAATGCCTAGCCTTGCTTCTGTTCTTGATGGATGCCTCAGCGCAAGGGAACAGGTGTCTGTGCAAGTAAAATTGGCCGTTTCCAACTGGAATGTGTACTGCAAATGCAGTTGCGAAGAGCCTACCTCCGGATAATTCTTCCTTTTGCGAATCACCGAAGGGCCCACCGCCCGTTCGAAACGCATCACGTGAACCTACGCAGCTGCTCTCTTTGTTGATGCTTTTGCAGAAGATGATGATTTGGGGTGTCTGAGCGCTTTGTACAGGGTGGGCCTTTAGAGCGCCCTCTCGTTGAGCAATTCACATGTTTTGACGCATGGCGCGGTTCTACGCTATTGCCACGCAATATTGCGTGCGTTAAGGAGACTCCTCTAACTGCATCGCATTCACCTAGTGTTATTTCTTTCGAAGACGTTTCATGCAATGGTAGAACAACTGCTTCCTACGCAGAAGGCCTGGGTTCGATTCTAACCCTAACTGATATGAAGTGCGGAGAGCTACAGGGGCCCGGGCTGTCGTATGCTGTCATCGTACGCTGCCGTCATCGTGTCTTGTTGCTTGGCTTAATGCAGGTAAAACCACGTATAGCATAACGATCCACATCATAGTCATGTATAGCAAGCAGGTCGGAATGGAAGCTCAGACTAAGGATGATGGTTATGAGGAGGAGGAAAAGGAGAAGGGGAATGCCCTGTTGCTGGGCTTTCGAAAATAGAAAGGCACAGGAAAGCGTGGCTGATCTCTTTCCGATATCCAATTCAAAGCGGCATAGAGGCTGCGTTGCCAAAGATTATTGGAAAATAAAGATGCGTGTCAATATTATACACACAGAAACAGATATATGCCCACGAGGTCATCAGGCAGCAATCCTGGCCTCAATGGCGCACCAAACTCACAAATCTTTTTCGCCCTCTTTCATATACCTGTGACCCTATCTCCTTTTACACCCTCTCTACCGCGGTTGCGGCCTGTGAAACACACTGCCTGGACTGTGCAGCTCGGGCGTCTACCAACCTGTCCTCTGTCGGAGATCGAGCTCGCGAGGCGCCGCACCCCCCTGATACAGCTGTGCCCTGTAGCTACTCTATGGACAGCTTCCCAGAGTGCCCTGCGGCAGTCATCGACACTAGCCGCAAGGTGTACTACACCCTACAGGCGTTCAGACTCCGCGTCGATACCTGCCACACAATCCCTCTTGACAGAGCTTAAGACAGTCTCCAAGCCACAGCAGCCGGTGAGCCGGCCTCCAAGCTGGTCAGCGCTAGAGTTCATGGACGCACCGGCCTACGGTGTGACGACGTGAGCTCCCTCGCAACCAGCCGGAAAGAAGCACAAGCCACCACAGCCTGTTTGGCCCAAAGTCAGCAGCCACATCATCCCCGGCCATCACCGCAGTCATTGGCCGAGTGTGCGGATGCTCGCCACTTGCCATGTGCCGTCTCCCTAAACGAGTCTCAAGCGCCTATCGCGCCTGAAGACGATGTCATTGAAGACCCGCCGGTGCAGCTCACGGTTGCACCTGATCACAAGGCTTCTGACCAGGTCGGCTTGATTGTACGTGACACATTGGCAAAAACCGCCACATCGAGTACCACTACATCAGCAATACCGCAAGAGCACGACTAGCCTCATAAGCCAGCACGTGAGCTCTGCCCAACGGTTTCGCAGATGTCTAGTGGGAAACCCCATCGCACCTTGATGCACCCTGCACAGCGCAGGCGTCCCCGCGCAGTGTGGACAGTCGTAGTACTACAGTCTGGATTCCCTGCCATGTCTTCCCTGCTGCGAAAGGGTTGTCGTCACGATAACGTGCAACCGGTATGACCACTCCACATCAGCCTGGTACCTCCTGCTAGCTCTATATTCTGCAGGTGACCGCATTCATTCACAGCGCGCACGAGGCTTGCAACGACCACCTCGACACAGCCAATCTCGTCCACCAGAGTATTTGGCATTTCAGCAGGACCAGTCGCGGCGCACACATGACCAACAACCACGGCACTCCCAGTGCCGCCCTCCAGAGAGAAATTCGGCGGTGGTATATGTGCAACTTTCTCAACATGCCAAATAGAGCCTGTTTAAGCGCTGGCCCTGATGCCATCTCCTTTGCCAACCTACCCAGGTACCGGAGGCGAAAACTACGACAGACATGACGACATAAGACCTGCCTGCGACCACTAATTCGCCCAGCTGAGCGTTCCCTTGTTGACGGCTTGTTTCATCCACGCGTCGGCCATTTTTTTTAATCATGGGAATCTTCGGCTAGGCTTCGACAGGGCTTCGACTAGAAAACAGATTTTCGCTGTACGCATGTGGTCCCTCCTGAGCCATTTTTCCTCCGGCAACGCGTTTGACTTTCGGCTCGAGCGTTTGCGCTCTGCCTCAGAGTGCGAGGAACGACGGATTCGTCCACCTCTGAGTCGGAAGACAAAGACGACCAGTCAAAGATGTCCACAAGACGTCCTGCTGCGTAGCATCGATGACGCGCTTACGCAAGCCCAGCACACAAAGGTTGTTCAACAGCTTGAAAGATTTCGTGGCTCTATCGACGATGGCCAGTCATCAATGGGGCGTACGTCTGCAGTGGTTCATCGTATTGACACTGGTCATTATGCTCCCCTGCGACAGCGTCCGTTCCGAGTATCGCAGGCCTAACGCAGCGTTATTACCGATAACGTCGATGACATGCTGCGACGCAGTGTGACTCAGAAATTGAGCAGTCCCTGGGCTTCTCCTGTCGTGCTGGTGCGAAAAAAGGACGGTCCGATCAGATTTTGCGTTGACTACCGCCGGCTAAACAACATTACGCGAAATGATCTTTATCCCCTACCATCAATCGACGACGCCCTGGACTGCCTTCAAAGAGCCGAATATTTCTCTTCACTGGATCTGCGTTCATGCAACTGGCAAGCACACATGGTTGAAGCCGACAGTCCAAAAAAGTCACAGTTTCACCGCAAGGGTGAAGCAATGAATGCGATAGCAAAAAATTGTAATGTTATACGAAGTGAGGCTGGCAGCTAACTCTTTTTGGATCCGATCTCACGCAACTCTAGAAAACGCTTGTTTAAGAGAATTCTCTTCGCGTTGAGAGCGCAGCACGTAGAAGGGTACGCCGGCCCGGCCGCCGAGAAGGGGAGATGAGAAGGGGAGATAAAGCGCGCGCCCGCACCCGCGCTCGTAAAATCGAACGTCGCCCCCCCCCCCCCCCCCCCCGCCTGCTGTCGGCCGCCGAGAAGGGGAGATAACGCGCGCGCCCCCGCTAACTTTGAACAAGTTCTCGAGCGTCTCACTACCGCTGACTTGCAGTTAAAACTAAATAAATATCATTTTGACTCCCGTCAGCTTACCATCCTAGGCCACCTCGCCTCGAAAGAAGGAATTTCACCAGATCCTGCCAAACTTCGAGCAGTTGCCGAATATCCCAAGCGCCAGCCCCTCTAAATGAACTCCGCAGCTTCATAGGGTTGCCCTCATATTTTGGGCGCTTCAACCGCAATTTCGTCTCATTATCTGCCCCTTGACACAGCCTTACGCCGGCACCACCGACCTCTCGGCTTGGAATGCCGATTGTTATGAGTCATTTACGACGCTCCGCCGACTCCTCGCGTCCCCTCCAATTCTTCGTCAGTACGATCCAAACGCGCCTACAGAAATACATGCTGATGGTAGCGGTGTCAGCCTTGCCGCCGTACTCGATCAACGCAAATCCGACTTTGGCGAGTACGTTGTAGCATATGCCAGTCGTACCCTCAAAATGGGCACTCAAACTACTTCCTAACAGAAATGTAGTGTTGGGCAATTGTTTGGGCAATCGGTAAATTTTGCACCTACCTCTATGGGCTTCAGTTTGATATTGATACCGTCCACCACGCATTATGCTGGCTGTCGTCCTTGAAAGACCCGACTGGACGCCTCAACGTTGGGCGTCACGCCTACAGGAGTTTTATATACGGGCGATTTATCGCTCTGGGCGAAAACCGGACAGCCAATAATTCCTCCAGAGCGACCATCGAACTTGTTAATAGTGTTACTGGAAGCTGTACACGTCGAATCTCTTGTGGTTACTGGCGCTGCCATTTCGATTATTCGCGGTGACCTTTGTTCCTGCCGCCGCAAAGTGACCACGCCCTCCTGGGGCCCATCTCTTCATGGCGCAACGAACGCCATTACTCGCCCAGTGTACAGTTCGTATTTTTATAGATGGTATTCGTCATCGTACTGTCTTTGCGGTTTTCCGTGAGTGTACCCACAAACTCATTTTGGGATTGGGACTTCCAGTATTCTACGTGCACTTCTATACCTTGTCGTCAGCGCCTCATCCATCTCAATGTCACTGACTCTTCCTTGCCTGAACAAGAAGAGCGCATTCGCCTCGCCACGACCACAGATTATGTTCATTGGCCATCCAGAGAAGAAATAATAAGCGTTAATTCCAACAGCATTGTGGATGGCGACATGCTCGTACTACCTTACGGTCATACCTACATCGCGGCATTCTGATCATTCCAAGCCTTCTTTGTTTTAGATGCGAAGCGTCTTATGGCGAAGGTTAATCCGGTGGTGGTGGTGGTGGTGGTGTGCGGCTGACCACCCTTACTGCGCATGCGCAAACCCTTTAAAAAAAATAAAGATAAAAACCTCCTCTCCCCCTCTCTCTCCTCTAGGCATCCCTCCCTGCGTCGACCACACTCTCACTGCGCATGCGCGTCCCCTCCCTCTCTCCCCCTCCTACGCTACCCCTCTCTCTCCTAGGCATCCCTCCCCGCGGCGACCACACTCTCCCCTGCGCATGCGCGTCCCCTCCCTCTCTCCCGTCCTACGCTGCCCCTTCTCTCCTCTAGGCATCCCTGCCCGCGGCGTCCACACCCCCCACTGCGCATGCGCATCCCCCCTCTCTCTCCTCTCCTACGCTCCCCCCCTTCTCTCGCCTCGCGACGCCGACGCAGGCAGCGTCTGCTAGCGAGTTTCTTTCTTGAAAAAACCGACTGCTCGCGCTGCACAACCGCTCACTGGCCAGCCCGTATTTTTGGCACTGGATCTTGACCTGCAAGGTAGTGCCGGTGGGAGATTTCTCCTGTGCGTTGTTGAACAATAAAAATTCGCAGCGTGCGCGTTAACTAAAAGCGGACTGCGGGTCTCTGTGTCCAGTCGAAGTCTCTTGTCTCTGATTGCCCATTAGCAGCGATTGGCATGTTCCAGCAGGAAAACACCGGTCTATCACTGCGTGATTGCGCCTCCCCAGGTTTCTCTCCTGCGCAACGCCGCGATGAGCGCCAGCGTCAACGCCGCCACCAGTGTAAGCGTTAGCGCCCGCTGCTTCGCATCTACACATGGTTCCCTTTAGCGGGAGATGGTGCAATGTTTTTTAGATGTGAAGTACCTTATGGCGGAGCTTAATCCGGTGTGCGGCGTGACATCCCTTACTGCGCATGCGCAAAAGCCTTTCAAAAAAAATTAAAAACCTCCTTTCCCCCTCTCTCTCCTCTAGGCATCCCTTCCCGCGGCAACCACACCCTCACTGCGCATGCGCCTCCCCTCCTCTCTCCCCTCCTCTTTCACCTACCTTCATGTTCTGCCGTCCATACTGCAAGACGACGTTTTACGTGCCTCTCATGACGAGCCATCGTCGGGCCATTTAGGCTTGACACGGACTCTATCGGGCATACGCCAAATGTACTTCTGGCCTAACCTTCGCCATGACGTGAAGCAATATGTTAGGACGTGCCGTGACTGTCAGAGACGAAAGACACCACCCGTCCGTCACGCCGGACTGCTACAGCCCGTTGTTCCCCCCACTGATTCCTTTTTAACAAGTTGGCATCGATTTGCTTGGACCATTCCCGACGTCCAGAGCTGGCAACCGCTGGATAGCTGTTGCTACGGACTATCTTACTCGTTACATTGAAACGCAAGCTCTCCCACGAGGCACCGCTAATGATGTCGCGACCTTCTTTGTACATAGCGTCGTACTCCGCCATGGTGCTCCGACAGTAGTTATAACCGACAGGGGCACAGCATTTACAGCTCAGCTCACAGAAGACATCATGCAGCTCAGTGGTACCATTCACCGCAAAGCCACTGCTTACCATCCCCAAACGAATGGGCTCACTAAACGGCTCAACAAGACTCTAGCTGATATGATTTCCATGTATGTTGACGTCGACCACAAAAACTGGGACGATATTCTTCCATACGTCACATTCGCATATAACACCGCCGTGCAAGAAACTACCGGCTTTACCCCTTTCCGCTTGATGTATGGCCGGGAAGCTGTGACAACATTGGACGCTATGCTTTTACCCACTCACTGTTCTAACGCTGCCAGTGATGCTGCCGAATTCGCTCGACGCGCCGACGAAGCACGCCAGCTCGCGCGGATGCGTATCCGCTACCAACAGCGCAACGACGCCCGCCGGTACAACCTTCGCCGTCGAGATGTCACATACCAACGAGGCGGAAGAGTATGGGTTTGGACACCAATCCGCCAGCGTGGTCGTTCAGAGAAGCTCTTGCGCCGCTACTTTGGCCCTTATAGGATTGTGCAACAACTCAGTGACGTTACATACGAGGTACTTCCTGAGAGCGAAGGTACCACCCGCCGTTCTCGGCGTCCGCGACAATCGGACGTCGTCCACGTCTCACGGTTAAAGCCGCACTACTCCCGAAGCTCTGCGCGTCACTTATCTCCTACTTTTTTGTTTGAGTCTCTTCAGGTCGCAGTCTTCACCGTGTATCCTAGTTAAGCATCGAGACGATTCTTTTTAGGAAGCGGAGTAATGCCACGAGCCCTGACAAAACGAAAAGCTGCTTGATTTGTTCACCGAGGAAGACGACGAAGAGGTTTTAGGAAAAAGTCACAGTTTCGCCACCAGGCGAAGAAATTAATGCGATAGCAACAAATTGGAATGTCAAGCGACGAATGGCAAGCAGGTTGAAACGTGCAGCGCGCTGCTCACGCACACATGACGCTCGAAAACAACACGCACAGGACGACACCGAACTAAAAACATTCACAGCTCGACACTTAACGCGCTGCTCAACCAAAAACGACGCATGAAACGGATTCACAGGTACACACATGCGCGAACTAACAAGTGCCACAGTTGTTACTTCGCTGTGTTTGAAAAGCGTGCTCTTTTCGCAAACGTGGGGACTGCAGCGAGCGATGTGACCTCCGCGCGCCCGGTAACTACAACGCTATCGTTCCACCGAAAGCCCCATTCTCCGCCACCGCGAGATAAGCGTGCGCGCCCACGGGCATCTACCCCCTCCCCCCCCCACCTTCGGGCGAAGCACGCCGGAGAGCGCGCGTCGCGACGAACGCCGGCGCGCCCAGCTAAGCCCCGCCGAGCGCGGGGCCTTTGCGCCATCACGCTGGTAATGCTGAAAACACGCTGAAAACTCGCCGTATATAAATAGCTCGCCGTTTGAACGTTGAAGGACGTTCGCCTTCGTGGCTGAGTGGTTAGCGCCTGCGTGCTGCAGACCGAGAGGTACCTGGTTCGATGCCGCGCGCCGGAAACATTTTTCTGAATTATTAGATGTGAAGCATCTTATGACGGAGCTTAATGCGGTGTGGGGCGTGGCCTCCCTTACTGCGCATGCGCACACCCTTTAGAAAAAACAAATAAAAAAAACCTCCTTTCCCCCCCTCTCTCTCCTCTAGGTATCCCTTCCCGCGGCAACCACACCCTCATTGCGCATGCGCCTCCTCCCTCTCTCCCCCTCCTACGCTCTCCCCTCTCTCCTCTAGGCATCCCTGCCCCCCCCCCCCCCCGGCGTCCACACTCCCACTGCGCATGCGCGTCCCCCCCTCTCTCTCCTACGCTTCTCCCTCTCTCCTCTAGGCATCCCTGCCCGCGGCGTCCACACTCCCACTGCGCATGCGCGTCCCCTCCTCTCTCTCTTCTCCTACGCTCCCCCCTCTCTGGCCTCGCGACGCCGACGCAGGCAGCGTCTGCTAGCGAGTTTCTTGGTTGAAAAAACCGACTGCTCGCGCTGCACAACCGTTCACTGGCCAGTCCGTATATATGTCAATGGATTTCGACCTGCAAGGTGGTGCCGGTGGGAAATTTCTGCTGTGCGTCGTTGAAGAATAAAAATTCGCAGCGTGCGCGTTAACTAAAAGCGGACTGCGGGTCTTTGTGTCCAATCGGAGTCTTCTGTCTCTCATTGCCCATTAGCAGAGATTGCCATGTTCCAGTAGGAAACACCGCTCCATCACTGCGTGCTTTTCTCGCTGCGAAACGCTGCGATGAGCGCCAGCGTCAACGCCGCCGCCAGTGTAAGCGTTAGCGCCCGCTGCTTCACATCTACACATGGTTCCCTTTAGCGGGAGATGGTGTAATTTTTTTTTGGGGTTTTTATAAATATATAGATACATATACATATACGGGGCATGACGCCGACGCCAGCGCCGACGGCGAAAACGAGCCGAGAATATCCATACAATTGCTATCGCAATAAAAATTACACCATCTCCCGCTAAAGGGAACCATGCGTAGATGCGAAGCAGCGGGCGCTAACGCTTAGGGTTAGGTACTCACTAGCGGCAAAAACGCGAGCGACACGCCGCGTGCGGCAAGCGTGCTCCCGGCAGGCGCCTGCGTTCGTGTTTCCATTCGCGTTTTACGCTACAAGGCAGTGATACTTGAAGTCTCGAGTTGTGTAAGACTTCAATAATTGCCGCCGCGCCGCGTAAAACGTCAATGGGAACGGGAACGCACCCGCGCATGCTGCGAGCACGCTTGCCGCACGCGGCGTGTCGCTCGCGTTTTTGCCGCTAGTGAGTACGTACCCTTACACTGGCGGCGGCGTTGACGCTGGAGCTCATCGCGGCGTTGCGCAGGAGAAAAACCTCGGGAGGCGCAATCACGCAGTGATGGACCGGTGTTTCCTACTGGAACATGCCAATTGCTGCTAATGGGCAATGAGAAACAGAAGACTTCGATTGGACACAGAGACCCGCAGACCGCCTTTAGTTAACCCGAAAGCTGCGAATTTTTATTGTTCAACAACGCACCGCAGAAATCTCCTACCGGCACAACCATGCAGGTCAAGATCCAGTGCCATATATACGGGGTGGCCAGTGAACGGTTGTGCAGCGCCAGCAGTCGGTGTTTTCAACCAAGCAACTCGCTAGCAGACGCTGCCTGCGTCGGCGTCGCGAGGCGAAGGAGGGGGGGAGCGTAAGAGAGGAGAAAGAGGGGGGGGACGCGCATGTCTCGAGTGCGAAAATCAGGCACCGTGATTTTCAGCACTCGAGACATGGGCACTGTCTGGAAGGTGACCACGCTTCAGCCTATCGATATCAAGCCAAGAACGACATCATGACGTACCTCACGCGGCACGAGGATGGCGGGTGTGTTGTGGTGCGCGGCGTCGACCCGAGATTGACAATAGAGGAACTGACATAGGCCTTCGGTAGCCCAAGGAACCCGCCGATACTTGACGTTATGAAGCTGGGTAACTCCAATTCGGCAGTCATCTTCAAAAAAATTACACTATTTCCCGCTAAAGGGAACCATGTGTAGATGTGAAGCAGCGGGCGCTTACGCATACACTGCGGCGGCGTTGACGCTGGCGCTCATCGCAGCGTTGCGCAGGAGAGAAAACTGGGGAGGCGCAAAGCACGCAGTGATGGAGCAGTGTTTCCTACTGGAACATGCCAATCGCTGCTAATGGGCAATGAGAGACAGAAGACTCTGACTGGACACAGAGACCCGCACTCCGCATTTATTTAACGCGCACGCAGCGAATTTTTAGTGTTCAACAACGCACAGGAGAAATCTCCCACCGGCACCACCTTGGAGGTCAAGATCCATTGCCATATATACGGGGTGTGGCCAGTGAACGGTTGTGCAGCGCGAGCAGTCGGTTTTTTCAACCAAGAAACTGGCTAGTAGACGCTGCCTGCGTCGGCGTCGAGGGGCGATAGGGGGGGGAGGGTAGGAGAGGAGAGAGAGGGGGGTGACACGCATGCGCAGTGGGAGTGTGAACGCCGTGGGCAGGGATGGGTAGAGGAGAGAGGGGGGGAGCGTAGGAGAGGAGAGAGGGAGGGGGGGACGCGCATGCGCAGTGGGAGTGTAGACGCCACGGGCAGGGATGCCTAGAGGAGAGAGTGGGCGAGTGTAAGAGGGGAGAGAGGATGGGAGGCGCATGCGCAGTGAGGGTGTGGTTGCCGCGGGGAGGGATGCCTAGAGGAGAGAGAGGGGGAGAGGAAGTTTTTTTATTTTTGTTTTTTCTTAAAGGGTTTGCGCATGCGCAGTAAGGGTGGGCACGCGGCCACATCCACCACCACCGGATTAAGCTTCGCCATAAGATGCTTCACATCTAAAACGAGACAGTGCCCAGGCGGATGTACTGTTGTGGCATACCTCTGAAGTGCGTACTCTACGAGAAACGATAAGAGGTGTGCTGCCGATGTGGTGCGCTACCATACAGATGGGACGTGTGTATCAGCGACCAAGTCCAGCGCCGGGAAGCGGAATGACAGCTTCACCCGAGGACCACGCATCTGAGCACAAGTGTAAACTGTTAGGCAAAGCTCTTCTGACAGCGGACCGGGAAATGGAAGGAAGCTTTCAGCACCCCTTATACGATAAAGAAGATGCAATGGGAGGCCAGCATCGCGTGGAACAGGAAGTGCGGAAGGCGAGGGAGGGCGAAGAACAAGCGAGCTGACTGGAACAGGATCAAGGAAGGGCAGGTTCCTTTTCAACAACTTCGGGTAAATGTACAGCGCGGCACAGACACATTTACCCGAAGATGTTAGTATACCAACTCGCCCAGATCGCCGCATTAGTTCCTTTTCAAGACTGCCGCAAAGAAAGAAAGGAGACCAGCAACTGATGACCTCAACATTGGGAGCCCCACGTCGGCGAACCGAAAGGTGAGTTGAGGAGAGAGGGCCTCCCAGGATAAACACGACGAAAAAATGTTCATGACTGGGGAAGAGAATCACATGCTTAAAGAGCAGCTAGCGCTGATGAGTAGGCAAATAGAGCAGCTTAATATAGCTATCAAATCTAATACAGCGCCGGTTTTCCAACCGTGAACGTCACAGAAGCCAAATGTATTATTATTATTATTATTATTATATCATTATTATTATTATTATTATTATTAGGGTTTAATGGCGCAAAGTCTTCAATGGCCATGGAGCGCCAAAGCAATGTAAAATGTAGATGCATTGGTACGATCAATGACTGTGGCTTACTGTAACTTGGCTGTAAAGGGCCTAAAATGTAGCGCACAAAATGTGCGTAAAATAGATATACATATTAAAATTATGATAATGACATGGAATATATGCAATGAATGTCATACACGTGCTTCCTAGAAGCGTATACTGCGAACATGGATACTAAGAGTGAAGGCGCAAAACAGCGACCATTTTAATACAATGCCAGAGTATTAAGGCGAAAGCCTTTAATGTCTCATGCTCACGTCCGTCCGGTGTCCGTCCGTCCGGCGTCCGTCCGTCCGTCCGTGCACACACCCACTGCGCATGCGCCAACCCATTAAATAAAAATAAAAAAACCTCCTCTCCACCTCTCTCTCCTCTAGGCATCCCTCCCTGCGGAGGCCACACCCTCTCTGCGCATGCGCGTCCCCTCCCTCTCTCTCCTCCTACGCTCCCCTTTCTCCCCTCCTACGCTCCCCCCTCTCTCCTCTAGGCATCCCTGCCCGCGGCGTCCACACCGCCACTGCGCATGCGCGTCTTCCCCTCTCCTACGCTCCCCCCTCTCTCGCCTCGCGACGCCGACGCAGGCAGCGTCTGCTAGCGAGTTTCTAGTTTGAAAAAACCGACTCCTCGCGCTGCACAACCGTTAACTGGCCACCCCGTATATATGGCAATGGATCATGACCTGCAAGGTGGTGCCGGTGGGAGATTTCTCCTGTGCGTTGTCGAAGGATAAAAAATTCGAAGCGTGCGCGTTAACTAAAAACTCCCAAGCATTTCCCCGAGGGTGAACATGGTTAAGTGCGAATGCACGGGGTGATGCTATGAGGGGGAGTAAAGTTATGATTAAAGTGTAATTAATGAATTTAAAGTGTTGTTGTCATGATGCATTGTACACACACACACAGCCACGGCGCGAGGCGCCAGCTGCACAGCGGGCCGTGACGTCACGCCGCGGAGAGCGGTGCGGGGAGCGGCGCGGGCCCGCGCAAACCGCGGTGAGGAGGCGGAGCGCGCGCAGTCACGTGGGGTGTGACGTCGCTGCGCCGTTGCTACAGACGCTCCTCTCCGCTCCTCGCGCCGTTGCTAGGGGAGAGGAGGAGGAGCGCGGATGACGGCGGATTCAGGGTCGCTTATAAAGTGCGTTCGCACTTAAAAGCGGACTGCGGGTATTTGTGTCCAGTCCGAGTCGTCGGTCTCTCATTGCCCATTAGCAGCGATTGGGATGTTCCAGTAGGAAACACCGGTCGATCACTGCGTGCTTTGCGCCCCTCAGGTTTCTCTCCTGTGCAATGCTGCGATGAGCGCCAGCGTCAACGCCGCCGCCAGTGTAAGCGTTAGCGCCCGCTGCTTCCCATCTACACATGGTTCCCTTTAGCGGGAGATGGTGTAATCTTTAAAGCAAAAGCATTTAATGTCTCATGCTCATGTCCGTCCGGTGTCCGTCCGGTGTCCGTCCGACCTCCGTCCGGCGTCCGTCCGTCTCTCCGTCTGTCTGTCTGTCTGTTCGTCCGTTCGTCCATCCATCCGTCTGTCCGTCCGTCCATCCGTCCATGTCCGTCCGTCAGTCCATCCGAGCTCTGGCACGGAGCCAGGTGGCCGCCGGGATGCGCAGACGGACGCCGGTTGCGTCGGACTCTATAGCGCTCGTGCTTTGCTTGCGTAGCGTCGCTGTGCCCAGAGTTTGCAATCATTCTGACCGACGCCGTCTCAATTGACCCAGGCGTTCACGGAATACACTTTCCAATTTAGAAAGGGTCCGTCAATTTAAGAGCTGGAACGCGGATGGCGTTTGAACGATGCGCAAAAGCGCGAGAAAATACTAACGCATGCGAACGGAGGAAGATGAGTCTCGCGTCCCGCTGCGATTCGCGGTAAAAAATTAAAGAAAACACGCACCCATTCCGGTTTGTGTCTTATCCCACTGAGAGTGTAAAAGAAAAAAGACATGGCATAATCAGTAGAATGGCCACACGCTTTCGCCGAACACACTTTGGAATGTACAAAGTGTCCTTCACATTTTTGGTATGTTGCTGTGCCAGCTGAATTTATTTTTCGCGTGATAGCAATGTTGGTATCGTGAGCAGTGATAAGTGCGTAAGAAATAAAGAGGAACGTTGTATATAGGACTACAGTAAGTCGGGGACTACAGATGTACCTAATGACTTATATCAAGGTACCATACCGTGGTAGGGTCTGACAAGCCACCAATATTACCAAAATAAAGGCTAGCCTTGCCCTCAGAGTTGAGGGCTGGGCTGCGACCTATGTCTCCAGAATATACGTTGCAGAAAATGAACGTCGCTTAAAAAGTGTAATCACTTCTTAAAAGGAACCATGCGGCTGTCTGATAAGAAAGGTGATGGATGAAGCGGGATATGTTTTTTAAAGATCTCAGAAAACTGACGTTTTGTACATGCGAAGCAGCGGGCGCTAACGCTTGCACTGGCGGCGGCGTTGACCCTGGCGCTCATCGCGGCGTTGCGCAGGAAAGAAATCTGGGGAGGTGCAATCACACAGTAATGGACCGGTGTTTCCTACTTGAATATGCCAATCGCTGCTAATGGCTAATGAGAAACAGAAGACTCCGATTGGACACAGAGACCCGCAGTCCGCTTATAATTCACGCGCATGCTGCGAATTTTTATCGTTCGACAACGCATGGGAGAAATCTCCCACCGGCACTACTTTGCAGGTCAAGATCCAGTGCCTATATATACGGGGTGGCCAGTGAACGGTTGTGCAGCGCGAGCAGTCGGTTTTAAAGACGATAGCAAAAATTTTGGTCTGGCTGTCTGTCTGTCCGTAACCTGATTCAGCTCATCGGCCAAAGTTTAACTACTTGCTGAACGCCCAGCCATCTTGAACTTGTGTTCGCCTTCATACTTGTGAACATTTTCGATTAAAAAGCAAATATTACGCCAATCTGAGGCGCAACATCAATACATAAGTATCAGGTTCATGTGTTCCTTTGTTAGAAAATACATAGACAGGTAATTCTAAAGACCCTAGTGTTTGTTAGGCTCCGCCGAAAAATGCGACGCTGTGCACGAACTGCGACGCCACGAAAAAGCCTTCTGCCGACGATATGGCGCTGCCGCTGGCAGTGGCCCTGGGTTCCATATCTCACACAGCGCCTCCTCTATTTTATCGATGCCAGCCAGCTGCGGCCGATTCAACATGGAGTAGGTGCTGTCTGAGGCAAGGCAAAACATAGTAGTACGGCCGGCACAAGACTATCGTCTTTCGACGACATTTGCAGCGAAGCACGCAGATACGTGGCCAATTTTTTACAATCAAGAAACTCGCTAGCAGACGCTGCCTGCGTCGGCGTTGAACGGTTGTGCAGCGCGAGCAGTCAGTTATTTTCAATCAAGAAACTCGCTAGCAGACGCTGCCTGCGTCGGCGTCGCGAGGCGAGAGAGGGGGAACGTAGGAGAGGAGAGAAGGTGGAAAGGGACACGCATGAGCAATGGGGGGTGTGAACGCCGCGGGAGGGATGCCTAGAGGAGAGAGGGGGAGCGTAGGAGAGGAGAGAGACAGGGAGAGGGGACGCGCATGCGCAATGGGTGTGTGGACGCCGCGGAGGGTGTTGCCTAGAGGAGAGAGAGGGGAAGCGTAGGAGAGGAGGTGCGTGGAGAGGGTATGCGCATGCGCAGTAAGGGTGGTCACGCCGCACACCACCACCACCACCGGATTGGAACTTCGCCATAAGAGGCTTCACATCTAATACTTTGAGGGTGTACATGAGACCACAGCATTCACGCTCGAGTTGCATAGGCCACTCGTTTGCCTGAAACGTACAGACTGATGACGGGACTCGTGCGGAACGCACCAGTAGCAAGACGAATGCCTAAGTGGCACACTGGATCCAGCATTCTAAGCGCCGTTTTTGAGGCTGATGGCTACACTACGCAGCCCTAGTTCAGCCGGCATTTAACAAGACTGTTAAACAGCTATATCAGACATTTTTGTCTGTTCCCCATGATGGATGCGACAGCATTTTGAGCAAATTCGTCGTTTTCAGACATTTCAACTTGAGTGCCTTAATGCGAGGAATGAAAGACATCCGACTATCAAAAATTAGGCCAAGAAACTTATGTTCCTTCTTAACACATACGGGGGAGCCATTGATTTTGATACAAGGGGCCGGCTGAACAGTCTTGGATTTACTAAACACGACACAAACAGTTTTGTTAACATTAAGTGCAAAACCATTTTCATTTGCCCATTTAGAGACACGGTTCACACACAGCTGAATTTGCCGTTCGCAAATGGACAAGTTACACGACCGAAAGCTTACTTGGATATCATTTACGTAAACGGAGTACCATATTGTCGTTGGGAGAGCTGTGCGTAGGGAGTTTCATCTTTACTATAAAGAGGGCGCAGCTGAGAACTTCGCCGTGCGGGACTCCGTTTTCTTGTATGTATGTTTCGGAGAGCGCTGTACCGACCCGTACTCGAAATTTCCTGTCAGACAAGTAGCTGTGTATGACGTTGTATAGGCTTCCGCATATACCGTTGCTATCCAAGTCCCTTAGTATTCCATAGCGCCAGGCTGTATCGTATGCCATTTCAAGGTCGAAGAAAACAGAGAGGCAATACTGCTTGCGCACAAATGCTTCCCTAATATACGATTCTAGCAGTACTAAGTTATCTGACGTACACCGGCTTACGCGAAAGCCGGCTTGGTGTGGATCTAGGAATTCTATTAAATTCCGGAAAGTACATTAGACGGCGATTTATGATTTTTTCTAACAAGTTGCATAGAAAGCTAGTTAGGGCAATTGGCCTGTAATTTCCTCACATCGGATGCATCTTTACCTTTCTTGAGGATTTGGAATATTATTGGTCTCCTTCCACGAATACGGCATCTGTTCTGTGGACAAGATTTTTATATAGGCCAAGTAAGCATTCCATTGTTTCTCTGGGTAATCGCCTGGTCATCTCTTATGCAATTTGATCTGCCCCTGATGCTGTGTTTCCAGAGCTCTTAAGTGCAACATTAAGTTCGTGCATTGTGATGGGGCTGTTGTAGCCCTCCCTCAATGGGTTTTTGTGGGCGTAAATGGCAAGACTCCACCGTTGTCCTATCGGCTCAAAAAGGCCCTTGAGTAGTGCTGCGAGCTCGATATGTGCTGGAAGTGCCCTCCTAGCCGGTCAGCTTGGCTTTCCAAGCGTGGTTCCAAGACTGCTTACTAATGGAAGAGGGCTAGCGGGTTGCGCCTTAAGTTTACAAGCCCTGTTATAGACTTTTCTCCTGTCTACATAGGAATTAATTGAGGAGAGGTACTTCATCCAACTCTCCCTCTTTGCCATTAGTCCGGCTGCGCCTCCTATTGGCTTTAGAACGCCTGAATTATATTAAGTTTTTCAGCAATAGGATAGCGAGACATCATGCCCCATGCTTTGTTTTGATCCTTTTTCGCCTGTTCACATTCTTTATTCCACCATGGCTTAGCTTTAGCCCTTCTGCCCTGACCTCTCGGAATTGATTGGTGTGCGGCAGATATGATGTATTTTGTGATGAACGCTGCCATTTCCTCAGCACCAAGGTGTTCTATAGTGCTATATAATAGCGATGATAGCTCATGGAAGAGTTCCCAGTTCGCTTTAGACAGCTTCCATCGTTTAGGAATTGTAGGGCTCTCTTGCTTGCCAGTTGCTTGCAAGGCTACTGGGAAGTGATCACTGCTATAGGGATTGTTGATCACCTTCCACTCTAGATACGGCATGAGCGACAGAAAGGAGATCGAGAGGTCGATAATGAATATGTCTTATGTGCCGGGCTATAAAATGTAGGTTGTCCCTTGTTAAGCAAACATGCACCAAACGATAACAAGTACTGCTCTATTATGGGTCCCCTCGCATCACAGCGCGGATCGCCACAAAACGGAAGTGAATTGAAAAGAGGAGAGAGCAGAAAAGATTAAAAGAGGGAGAAAGACGCAGATAAGAGGAGAGAGAGACAGGAAAATGCGACTTCCGATCTCCCCTGGGGTGCCGTCTACGTGAAGCCGGGGCCAAACGGGCCTGTCGCCTCACCCGGCGTCGGCTCAACCTCCAGGATCCAATTTTCCTCAGACACGGCAATGCCACGCACGGCTTCGCGTGGGAGAGGTCGAAACCCCCCATTAGCTCGGGTCCGTGGTGTCTCTACACACCAAACGCCTGCTTGCGCAGACGCCACTGCGGGGAGAAGCCAAATGTAGGGGGGGTAGGAGCCAGCTAAGAAGAGGGTGAAAGAGGCGGAAAAGGCCGTGATAGATAAGAACCTCGAAACCGTGATAGACATGAAAATAGCAAAACTGGAGGCACACTTTGAGGCAAAATCTGCCCAGGACGATGAATAGCGCCAGGCCTTCGAGAAACAAATGTTGGAAATGTTCCAAAATCTCACACAGCAGTTGCATCAGCGAGATAACAACCTCACGGAGCGGCTGCATCACAGGGATAATAAACTCACTGAAGAACTTAAAACAGAATTTGCGAAGAGGGACCGTGCGTATGAACAGCTTACTCAACAAGTATTAGGCATTCCAGATGAATAACCTTACTGGCAATTCCGGCTCACAGATCGAGTAAAAACACCGTTTGACGATGGAACTATAGAGACTTCACGCGCAAGCGTGTGGTCCTACAGGAATTCCTGAGGGAAGGGGATCGACCGGAAGTAATACCATTACAGGAATGCGGGAGAAGGGCGACATTGCCGGGCTATAAATCGTGCGTAAGCGAGGGAGAAAGCATGCAAGTGGCCATCCTTGTAAGGCGAAACGTTACGGTGGTGCAGCATGACATGGCGAATGGACACATCGACCACGTTCTCATTATAACTGATACCACGAAGAAAGAAAGACGGTAGCTTGTTCGTATTAAATATATACAGCTCTCCCAGACAAGGCCGATGTGACTTTGGGGATCTCTGCGCGACGACGGGACGTAAGACTGGAACAACCCGCTGCTGATCTTCGGCGATTTGAACGCTCACCACATGGCATGGGGAGGTACGCAGGCTTCAATTAAGGGGAGGATATTGCGGGTTGATATACAAATTCATAATCTGGATCTAATTGACCGACCCGATGCAGCCCACGAGGAAGGGAAATAGTTTCGCGGTTGACACATCACCCGACCTCACTTTGACAGGGAGCGGCACTAGTACCACGTGGTGTAACACAAACGAGGACCTAGGCAGCGATCACGAAATCATAGAAGTAGTGGTAGAAGGAGGCCCGACAACAGCTCGGAAACGGAGGGTAGAGGCCGTCAATTTGGACTCTTTCAGGGATCTCATGGATGACCCGGCTCCCATCTCTGACATTGCCGAGTGGTGTGATGGGGTGATACGGGCTCTTTTAAGGAAGCCACCGAAGTGGTGGAAACCGACAGGGGATAACTAAGTGGTAGAGAGCAGAGTAGTAAATCTCTGGAAGAAAAAGAAAGGGTTACAGAGCTGACTTCCACAGAGGAGACGGGAATCGCAATATCAGGAAAACAGATAGCGACTTTAAACTGGCAAATTGAAGAGCTCGCCTTCACACTCACGAAGAAAAACTGGGGGGAACGTCTGTCAGGATATCGATAGCAATATAAGTACCGCTGGGACGTGGCGACTTCTTCGCCACCTCTTAGATCCCGAATAGCACAAAACCAGCATCTAAACAGCAACGGGAACCGCTGGCGCACTCTACGCATATTGTTCATGGACCCTGCGATTGGCTGATATTTCGTGATTGCCAACCGAACCCTAGAATCCGTATAAGGATGTCCATATCTAAACAGCAATAAGAAAATGAGCCCACACGTGAAAGGGGAATACGCCGAAGAGTACGGATGGGCGGAATCGCTTAGGGCAGATATTCACCACTTGGGACATGCAATTCGCCACACTCACTGAAACGGAAAATGTACTACGATCGCACGGTTGTAGTAAGAAATGATATGGGGAATATCAAAGAAACACGAGAAGTTGAACTCGAAGCGTTCAATTGGGCGGAATATAAACACAACAGTAGAATACAACAAGAGACCACTTTCCATTAGAGAATAAACTGGGGCCGCCGGCATAATAAGTGACATTAAGAGAAAAAAAAGTACAAGGGGCACGTTACATAACGCGAAGCACAGACAACGAATTGTCATTTAGAGCTACTATTCAGCGGTCGATATTCGCAATGCCCACGAACTATAGGTGGCGCGCTGTACGATTCAAGATGGCGCCCGATGGAGGGTCAATCCGTTTGTTAGCATAGGAACAGATAGGACGTGCGTACGTACGGCCCGTGCCACTCTCACCGGATGAAGTCATGAGCTCCACTGAAATGGATATGAGACCGAAATGCTTTCTCAAACCATGGAAGCTCGCCACCTAATTATTTGCCGCGGTGTGAAAGGTCATATTTCAGCTCCGTTACCGTGCATAAGCGATGCTGTGCGAAATCCTGTGCGTGCTGCAGAAAACTTCATGAACTAGAATTGACGTGTGACCTGAACGGCACTCCGAGATACTGTGTGCCGAGCCTGCCTGACGGATTTGCCGCAGTGGTAGGCCGCTAGCGAGTAGCGTCATCGCTGCTGCACGGGACCGAATGTTTAACGTGGCGATGGTTTGCAAACATACGCCGTCGTCATTACCTTGCGCAGTCAGGAACGCGGAGTTGCTTCTTCAACGGAACACAAGCATTTAACATCCTATTTAGTAGCGCTTGTATCACAGCCATGCTCAGAAAGCCGTGCGCAATTCACTGCACTCGGATGCCGCAGGTTCGATTAGCACGATCGAAACCTGAATATCGAAAAGAACACGCACGTATGCTTTTCGCAACGACGAATTCTTCGACGTTGCGAAAATGCGTCGAACAACTATGCCGATCGGAAGGTACCGGTGAAGTGCACGAGAAGTTGGCGGAGAGGCGTGGATTGTGGCCGCGAGTGCACGTTTCATCGCTCTAACCATTTCGCTTCCCTGTTTCCGAACTCGAGCGCTTTGGTGGCATGCGGCGCTCGATAATATCCACAATAATTGCGCTACGTGCAATAAATACACAAGAAAAAGTATGCTTTTTATTTTGATCTAGCTAAAGTATACTATACATTAAATACAATCTAAAATGACTTACGAGCGTGAAAAAAACATTAGCGCGCGAGGGGACGTGAAGTGCAACTCGCTCCTCGTGAGTTAGCAGCTGATCGTTCATCGTCGCTGTCACACTCCTTCTCACACACACACACACGCTTTCACAGCCTTCTCCGTCCAGTGAAAAATCCTCGTCGTCAAGATGATTTCTCTTAACATCATTGCTGAAAGCAATCTGAAGAATTTCCTCCGCCGAACGACTTCGATTAGTCGTCGTCACAACGTTATCTGGGCGCGCAGAACTTGTTGCTCTCACACCGGTCAACAAACAAATCGCTTGCAGAGTGCTGCCATCTATCAACATAAGTACAAAAACAAGCGGCGCAGCGCTGGCCAATTTGAGATTACTCAGTTATACATCGCTAGCTCGCGCGACTTCCCGCCTGCAATGTTATAAATTCATGCACTACAAAAGCACTGACGAATGCTATATGCAAGTAAAACAAGGTGGGTTTCAACTGAGAAGGTCAGACGACAGCGTTTAACTAACCTACGTGGCTACACAAAACCTCGCGAAGCTGATATTTGTACGATGTGGGTTATCGTTGAACGCGCGAGTTGGCACGTATTTTCACGAAAACTTCGCGTCTCGCGAGAACGAGTCAGATTTATCGTGTCACGGAGGGCCCGGTTTGTTCACTGAAGCAGGAAACATGCAAACTCGTAGTGTTTCTTTCCTGCTAACACAGCCGAACAAGTGCGCTACTGCGTAGGGCTACCATGGTGTCGTCTACTGATCATCCATGAGAGGACGCTCCTAAATTCCGCTAGGGGCGCGACAGTCTATGGGCATTGCGAATACTTTGTTAAAGCTCAACACAAAACGCCGATAATAGTTCACGGCATTGTGATGAGTCTTCGGTAAAGGTGCTCGGTGTGCCGGAACAATAGTATTTACTTACGAGGTATCTGTGCGGCGAACCAATAATACTGTATGCGTGTATGTAACCAATTCCGTTAACATGTGCCAGTAGTACTCTACTAACAATGTGTCGTGGCCACCCTGGATAAGGTACAGACATGTACATAAAACGAATTGCCCTCACGAAAATATTCTGTGCTCTTAAAATCAACCGTTTTCTGTGACCTCCCTATATGGTGTATACGTTAATTTCTGCTTGAGACGGAAGCCTTAAATCGGGACCTGAAGCCATAACAAAGCCGCAAAGAAAAAAAAAGGCCAACAAGAAGATAGGGTTGGTGATCTCGTGGCTCTGGATGTGCCATTTCCTTTATCCCATCGGGTTCCGCTAATAACTGCCCATGATGCTAAATCATGTCGTCTGCCAATGCACACTTTTAAGCTGATGTGCCAGGAATTAGGCATGGAACATGCGCTTTTTTCTTCGATTCCTACTGTACTGATCTCAATAGGGCCAATTTAGTTTACAATGGTTTAGTTATTCCACGCTAAAATGGTCAAGGTATTTCTGTATTTCGAGGAAACGAATTTTGCAGGGGAATTGATTGATACAAAGACATTATGCGTATCGGAATATACACTCTAAGAAAAAAAAGAGTATGTGTGACTCTTTTCGGAGAATTCTGACTTGCCAAGTATACGCTTCTCTTTGAAAAGATACGTGAAATCTCTTCGTGACTGAGACTCGGTGTGCTCTAAGAGAGTGCCTTAACCCATACAGGAAGAATGAAATAACCCTTAATTTGAAACGGGGGTGTGTAAGTCCTGCCAAGAAGCTGCTCGAGAGCTTTGTCAGGAAAGTGCGTAGGCTGAAAGTCGCTGGCTACCTGGAGTACTTACACGTTCCTGCGAGGTTAATAAATGGCTGAAGAACGGCGGCAAGCAACGTGAACGGGTGAGGGAAAGCAAGGCAGCTGTCAAGCCGTATGTGCACCGTATGTCACGTGGCCTCAAAAGTGTTGCTAAGAGGTACGGCATCGACGTGCTGTTTTCGGCACCCAACAAAATCGGTGGCATCTGCGCCGCTGTCCAGCGAAAATTGGAGGACAGGCAGGATGCTTCTAGCGCGTGTGGCGTCAAGCACAAGACCGCATTTGTTGCCTGTAAAATGTGGGTCGTGTATAATAGGGCAGACCGCCAACGGTATATGGTGAAGAGGTATATAGGCCAGACGGGTTGCTGCATTAAAGAGCGTGAAAGAGCCAGCAGGTACGATAAATTATCGCATATCGGAGCACACTGCGGTGCATGTGGTTGTGAACCCTGCTTTGATGATTGCGCTATCATTCGCCGTCATAAGAATCAACTCGTGAGAGAAATCAATGAAGCCTATCACATTTCTAAAGAAAAAATATCTGTCGTTAGCCTTCCTTCAGTATGATTGTCACAGAGAGAGCTGACTTATCTTCAGGCGTCGTTTGGTGATTACCTTTTTTATCGAGCACGCGGCTTTGACGTACATGTGGCGGACTCTTGCAGATATTTGGGTTAACTCTTGTTTATGTTTATCGGTGTGCACGTGATTCTTCTTGTATTAAACTATGTGTTCTTTCGAATAAAACTCTTAGTTGGGAGTCAGTGCCGGTTCCGTCTTTTCTTCCTTCTTCGTCCTCGTGTAGTTGCGCGGTTTTCAAGATGAATACCAACCAACTTGCCCAAATATCCGTTCTGCTAATCTTATCTGAAGGATCCAATTACCGTTCCAGAGGGGGTCAATACTCAATACTCTTGCGCTCGTAAGTCGGTCAAATATCACACACCGAATCACCATGCTACTCTAGAGCTATTAAAGCGAAAGCTGTTATGAGATCACAATAGTCGTTTTTCGCGCTACAGTTCAACATCGCCACCGCCGGTGTCCGTAACCACTAACGCGCGAATTTAAAAAAAAACGAAATAAATAAAAAAAGCTGTATAGATTGGGATTCGAGCATGGGCACCCTGCGTGGCAGCCCAGTTTTCCACCACAGAGCCACGCCGCTGGTTGGAATTCCTTGGCAAACAGAACGTATGCAGGCTTGATATCGGCGAAATATTCACGTTAGACGTGTAACAGAGCCTTTTAGAACAGTAAAATAATAACCAGGCGTCACACAACGCGAACTGCGTAACGTGTGGGTTGTTGAGTGCTTCCTACCCATTAAAAAATCTCACAGCTCCACCACAAGGAGGAAGCAGTGAATGCGATGGCAAGAAATTGGAACGTCGCACGAAGAACGACAAGCAGCTCGATACTTGAAGCGCGCCGCTGATGCACAAACAAGGACTCTCGGACGCAGGCATACACGGGACAAGCGTGAAGTAAGAACTGCACCAGTTGTTAAGTCTTTGTATTTGAGCACCGCGCTGCAAGTGTCGACAATGCAGAACCCGCCGCTCTTAGTTACTTCTTTTTCATTTAAATTGCGTCTTCTCTCATGTGGTGGTGTCTGACGCAAGGCGCGCCCGGCGTTCTTTTTTTCTTTTCGTTACACATCACGAGTGGGTACAGAAAGTGACCACTTTTTTGTGGGCATCTCAATGGTAGTTTTAAAATGGGAAGAAAACGTAAGAGCGATGCATGATCAAGAGCACCCTCAAGCTCCTCCGAGATCCACGTACCACTAGCGCTAAATGGTGAATATAAATAGCTCTCTCTTATTACACCGGCACATACATAGCGCGTGGTTTGGTGTGGACCGACAATATCTTTTATTACTGACTGAAGTCTAGCAGCCAAAATTTTCATTAATATTTTGTAGTCTACATTTGTCAGTGCGATTGGCCCTGTACGCTGTGACGCGCCTAACAATATTTTAAAGAAAGTATAAAAAGCTTTATCGAGGTAGAAAAAACAAATGAATGTGTTCCTTCATGGTTGGGAAGAGTAGAAGCCCTGCTTAATATGAAGGAATTTTAAGCCGTACTTTTATTTATCAGTGCTTGAAGGCCGTGGTAGCGTTTGTTGTGTCTTTCTTGTTGTGTCATTCATGTTTTGTATGTTTCTGGTGTATTATAATATAATTCTCTTGTCCCCGTGTGTGTAACGTCCAACCGGAAATAAAGAAAAAAAGATAGCGCGTGGACCTGAGCGGGGATTCGAACCAGCGACCCCTCGCTCCACAGCGCGCTGCGTTCTCTAACGCAGCGCGCTGTGGAGCGGGGGTCGCTGGTTCGAATCCCCGGTCAGGTGCTTCGGATGTTTTTTCTTCTCATTTATTTTTCTCTGTGCCTTTTCTGTATATATATACATGTGTATACATATCCGGGACATGACGGTGACGGCAACGGCAAAATCCGCCGAGACAGTCCATATTATTGATATCGCTGAGAGTTCTTGTTCGCCTGTTAACTATGGCGGACACCCTCTGTGGGGGATCGGCCAAGAATTGAGTGGTCTTATAAAATATTATGTAATTTTAGAATGAGGGAGGTTATAGAATAGAAATATTACAGATTACATGGGAAATTATGGTGCTAAATCTAAATTATATATTTTTTAAAAACAAAAAAAAAGACAACAAAAAACAAAACAAAGCTCATTTCAGTTTAATAAAAGGTAATAAAATTAAGCAGTACCCTCATTTTCTGAACATATATAATGGTGTTTACAAGTAAGGGATAATAATACATATCAGCTAGTCAATCGATTAGTTTCGTTAATGTACACTTTATGAACTAAGAGAGTGCCGGGCACTCTCTTTGGGGGGAGTATTTTCTTGTCCCATATTTAACTCTCTTTTCCAGAGTAAATCACCTCTTTTTGAGGCAGAGTATAGTAGTGCCCCCATAGAGGGTCAAAGAACTCTACCCCAACAGAGTAACATACATCTGACCGAAGCTGAGTAGCATGACCCCACCCAAGGGAGCAGTAGTACACCGCACGAGAAAAATAGCAAAGCTCGGGCCAAAACTGGGCTTTAGAAATGCTTTTAACTATTTTCATCGTGCAGACCGTAATGACGGCTAATAACGAACACTACGACAAAAAATGACTTTTAGAAAACAGACTCCAACCCACGACCGTTACACGCACATATGTTTGCGAAGCAGACCACGCTGCAAGATGCCGTACCGCCGCTTATTTCTTGATGTTATAAGTAATGTCTGTGATCTGTCTTTTCATTTCCTTGTTTAGAACCGCAGATTCTCTGCACGTGCGACAACCGAACGGAGTGTAGTTCATGTGTTTGTTTTGTGCTTCGCGAGATCGGAACGTGAATGCGACACGTTTTGCAGTAAAAAAAAGATTAGCGTAACTGAAGTTAGGCACGGAATTCGCACTGACTCGCTAAGCGGTTGGTGATTTACTGTGTAGGAAACATCGCACTTTTCAACTGCACACTGAACAAATCGGTTTTCATCACCCCCCTTGGACCCATTTTTGGTAATTATTGTTCACGTTTCGCGACTACAGCCATAGTACTTCACGGTAGCCGTACCGTATACATTAGGCTTACGACAGCAGGCTCCGTGTGTGACGTTCGTAGCGAAAAACATGAATGCCTGTTCATATACGAAGAATGCAATAACCGCTTGAATTTAGTTTCGGTCGTGACCGATTCAATGAGGTGATATTCGCTTACTTAACTACACAAGTCCCAAGCTAGAAACGTGCATATTAAAAATTCCAAGTGTCTTCCATTGTGCTGAAATTGGCTGAAAACGCTGTTCTTTTTATTAGTCGTCTCCAACGCCACAACAAACAAATATTGTACTAGTTACTCTATATATGTGTGGTTAATAAGAAGTGGTGATCACTCGCGATGTGCGGGCACTTCGATATATAGATCAGGAGCCGGAGTATAACCGCGTTTTACTCTCTCCCGCCTGAAGAGTGTATGGACATTCCAGTGTCTCTGAGAGAGGTAGAGTATAAAGCGCTTTCACTTTCACCTTTTTATACCGAGTGAAGAATGCTTTCACTACATCCGATGTTTTGCGAGAGTAGAACACTCTGAAGAGTAAATCGGCCTTTTTACTCCTGCGATACCCAGCGCAGTTCTTAGAGTGTAGACCCTGACAGCTCAACCATAACTTCATCGTAATCAGCCACAGCATCAAGAAAGCGCACAAAATGCCTTACAGGTGCGTAGCGGGTACTACGCTTCTCCGAAGAATGAATATTGGCGCTCTGGGTGCTTCCCTACTTCGGGAAAGAAACATCTGACCTGCGCGAAACGCGAAGCACAGTCACAGCGAAAGCTGGAAAAGCGGCCTTTTAGAGCTTTTTTACAGCGACAGCTCTTATGTGTTCGCAAGGACAGCCGCGTCTGGCGCCGTAGTTGCCCGCCACCACCTCTGCCGCCGCTGGTGTCCGTAAGCACTATCGCGCGAAATAAGAAAAAAAGTAATAAGGAAAGATATCCAGGATGGAACGGGGCTCGAACCCGGGCCCTGTCCATGACAGCCCAGTATTCTACCACACAGACATGCCGCTGCTTGAAGCTCCTTCACAAGAAAAAGATGCTATACAGCAGGGGTCTCAAACACGCGGCCCGCGGGCCGCATGCGGCCCGCGAGGCTCTCGGCTGCGGCCCGCGGCCCGCACATTTTCTTATTAAGCATGTTCGTGAGCTACACAGGCCTAAGTGTTTTAAGGCATTATCTCCGTGAGGCACCCCATGCGTTCACCTTGTTTTGAAACATAACCGTGAGCGAAAATAAATAATATTTCACAATCGGCGCCCAGAGTTGAGTCATTTTGAAGATCGGTAGCAACATGTTAAACCTGTCACCAAATCTAATTCAGAAATGACCTTTATACGAGATATGGCAAGGTTTTCTTTAACATCGTTTGCTGGCAAACTGCACAAACCCCCCCTCCCCCCCCCCCCCCCGCTCCTACCTCCTTGAGTGCCCCCCGGCCCTTGCGGGACGAAATGGCGTGACTGCGGCCCGCTAGCTGAGGTAAGTTTGAGACCCCTGCTATACAGGCTTCATGTCGGCAAGGAACGCCGTTAACATATGTAATAAAGCGTGATAGAACCGTAAAATAAGAACCAAGCGTCACAGAATGCGAATTGTGAAACCAGGCGGCACACAATGCAAATTTCGTAACTAGTGGGTCGTTGAATGTTTCCAACCTATTAGAAAAGGCGAAGCCATAATTGTTCATCGGCGTCGGGCACAGCATGAACAAGTTGCACATAATGCCTTAACGGTTGACACCGTTAGTTGCACATAATGCCTTACAGGATGATAAGTAGTGGCATATTGGATGCTTCCTTGCTTCAGAAAAATTATGCTGATTTATATTGAATAAGAACTTGTTGTTGGGCGGGTTGGTGAGTACATAACGTCGTCAATTTCGCGCTATGAATTACGAACACATGCGAGAAGACAAGCAGACGTCCATCACGATATTATGATGATTTATAGCGTAGTGGGTGCCTGGCAAGTGTACTTGTATAAGTTGCCAAAAAAAGTCCATAAGGGCCCCATGATCCATTTCCTCGGGACCTAAAGAAAGTTCTTTCTCCCTCTCTCTAACGTTAACCTATGTATTATAGCGTGGTACGAGAGTATGATAGGAAACGCGTGTCACCGAATGCGAATTACGTACCTAATAGACCGTTTAAAGCTGCGAAATGCTGAGGCTCGTGTACAGTGCAATGTTAGCGCACGTTAAAAAACACTACATGGTTGAAATTTCCGGAGCCCTCCACTGTGGCGTGCCTCATAATCATATAGTGGTTTTGGGACGTTTAGCGCTACATAATATTGTAGCTTAAAGCTGTTAACCCATTAAAAGGTCTGAGACATTAATCAGCACCTTCCTCAGCCACCGCATCAATTAAGTGCACTTATTGCCTTGAAGATGTGTAGCGGGTACCTTTTTCTCCGCGATATGACCAATAGTGGCTTAGTGTATGCGTCCAACTTGACAAACATTATGAATAATGGCGTAGTGTGTACCATGCAAGTTTCCTTGTATTATCATACCCAAGAGAGGTTACCACGGGCTCTAGAAATGACACTCTTCCAGCTTTCGCTGTGACTGCGCTGCGCTTTCCGCACAGGCCTGGCGTTTGCGCAGCGAGAGCTACACTCACCGTACTCACGCCGTTTTGCTGTGACCGGTGGCCGCAGCGCGAGCTGAGCCGTTGCCTAGCCGAAGAAAAACGAGCCGCAGGCCTCGAGAAGCAAACCTAAACGCTCAGACGTATGAAGCTAAACGATAAAGATGTAACCATACAGAAAGACCAAGCAAAGCAACAAGATTAACCGTATATCTCGCTACGCGCACTAAAGGTAAAACTGAGTTAAGCCACAATCATTTTTAAACACTCTTGGAGAACTACTACAGATACACTACAGTACACTTTTTTCGTTACTCCATTGACTCGCGCGGGTGACTACGGTTGGAAATAGGGAAGTATTACTTTTAAGCAATTGCAATAATACTTGCCCTTATGCCCAGCGACCGCAAAAAAAAAGAAGGCTTCAATTTTAGCATTATAAAACTCATCAAAAAGTAACACACAATATTCAGTAGGGTAATACAGGACGCAAGAAAAGAATTTTATGCTATATACACATGTTTTACGCTTTATACAGCGCGTGATTTTAGGCCTCTTTACAGCCGTTGTTCACCGAACATCAAAATCCTACCATAATCCCACGATAAACCTGCCATGAAAACTCACTAGTCAAAGCTAGTAGTACATCATCTGAAATGGCGCTCTTTGGCCACCAATGGCCCTTGCGCCACAAAACCCTACTAATCATCATCATCATCAAGAAAAAGATGGCCCGTGATACCCAATTAAGCAGTTGAGGTAGACCTCATATACATGATAGTGCGAGAATTATTGCAAAACTAAAATGTGTGACTGTGATGTGCATAGTGGGCTATGCTACAAAATGCGCTGCAGAACTTGGCGCCATATTCCCGTATTTATTACTTATGATTATTGATATACTGAAATGTAGTGATGGCGGCAGGCATCGAATTTGTGACTTGCTAGGTTGTCGCTCTTGTTCAGCGTGAGGAGCCATGAAAATGGTACCTGAAAAACAGGACGTGATGTCGTTTCCACAATAAGAGATAGACGAAGACATAATTAAGGCTCACAACGAAACAATAAATGCCGACAGATTGGGAAAGGAACAATGTATTTGTCGTTATCATGCAAAACACAACTTTCAAATATTAGTTTTTGTAACATGTCACTTAGTAACAAACTTGCAGCGCAAGATGATACCAGCTTTTTTTTCAACATCAAACGATACCGGTTCTGGCTCCTTTCTGTGGGTGCCACTTTCCTCTTTTCCTCTTTCCTCTTGGCCAACAAAAGGGAGTGTAGGATCCAGTGCCTCGTTGAAAGGCGGGGCGGCACTGGTGACTTTCCTATCACGAGTGGTGAGACGAAAGACCATAGAGGCACCTTCGTTTACCCGGGTGTGGCTGTAAACTGGAGGCAAGAGGCGTGAGAAGCGATCCGGGGCACTGGGAATAACCAACGCATGCCTAGTGATTATTTGCGCTTAAAAGAAGTATTGGTGCAATACACCGTAACTCTACACACTTACGGTACGAGCGTTTCGCTGTAACTAATTTGTCAAAGAAAATATTTTTTAACGTAAGAGAAAGCGAGAACGTCGGTTTGCAGGAGGCACAGGCTATGCACGAATAAAAAGCACTCTTTTAGGAGAAGTCGCTTGGAAATTCGCTCCCATATTAAGCCCGCCACTGCGCCCGTATTTTTCGACACCAAATCGCATCCTCCGGCAGTCAGGGGCACACCATGAGGGGTTATAGACTGCGTGTTTCAAAAGCGCAACCCTTCCTTAAAGACTAAGATAAACAAATGCGAGTACGAGTGCCCGAACGACACCTAGCGCGCGCCGACATGCTTTGCCTTAATATCGGACATGTTATATGCTGAAGTTACACACATAGCTCCCGAAGTTCAAGTACACTCACTTGATTCTGGCTTAACTCCAAACATCATCGCGGATGTAGGCAAACCTTGGAAAAAGGAAACAGAAACAAAGCGAAATGAGTGAGAGGCGGCGGCCCGCACAACATGCGCCGTCGATATTTTAATATAGAGCTAACTGACTGCCGCGTATCCTTAACTGACTGTCGTTAATTTAACTGACTACCGCGTACGTTAAACTTGATTCTCGTTAATTTAACTGACTGCCACGTACGTGCAGCAAGCATCCTACTATATGTGAACTTCAAGATATCCTGTTTAACAGAACAAAAAAAGTCACAGTTTCGCTACAAGGCGAAGCAATGAATGCGATAGCAACAAATTGGAATGTCAAGCGACGAATGGCAAGCAGGTGGAAACGTATAGCGCGCTGCTCACGCACACATGACGCTCGAAAACAACACGCACAGGACGAGAGAGAACTAACAACGTTCACAGCTCGACATTTAACGTGCTGCTCAAACAAAAACGACGCACGAAACAAATTCACGGGTACAGGCGAGTGCGAACTAACAAGTGTCACAGTTGTTACTTCGCTGTGTTTTAAAAGCGTGTTCTTTTTGCTAACGGGGGGACTGCCGCCAGCGAAGTGACCTTCGCGCGCTCGATAACGACAACGCAATCGTTCCGGCGAAAGCCCAATTCTCCCCCACCGTGAGATAAGCGCGCCCGAACGGGCGAACGGGCGTCTACCCCCCCCACAGGGCAAAGGGCCGCGAGTGGATGAGCGCGGGCGTCGCGACGAGTGGGGCCGGTGGGGCGCCGTGCTATGGCCTCGCCGAGCGCGCCCTTTGCGCCATCTCGCTGGTAATGCTGAAAACACGCTGAAAACTTGCTGTTTATAAATAGCTCGCCGTTTGAACATTGAAGGACGTGCACTTTCGTGGCTCAGCGGTTAGCGCCGTGCGCTGCAAAGCGAGAAGTCCCTGGTTCGATGCCGCGCGTCGGAAACATTTTTTCTGAATTATTTTTCTTTGAGGCTTTTATAAATATATAGATACATATACATATACGGGACATGACGACGACGGCGACGGCGAAAACCAGCCGAGACTGTCC
>JALIZH010022245.1:0-31254 GCA_030522465.1 Rhipicephalus appendiculatus | reverse complement strand
AGGCGTAGGAAAGGCGCATTACTCGTTTTGATAGTCTGGCGTGGAGTATCGCACTGAGTGCAGGTCAAAGTGGAGGAAACACAAGACATTATACACCCACACTTTAGGGTTACGTCCGCATTCATGTTCTGTGCGTTACTTCACACGAACTTTATTGTGATCACCATCTCGTGCAATAGGAGATTTTCCTAATTCAGTCTGGCAACACTGATTTTTTCGCGATCCGCCATTAGTAGGGCGTCATTTCAGGCACTTTCATGGGCAGCGCCGTAGAGGCCCAGTAACGCTGCACACTACAGCGTCTCGCTTACCGTTTTGGTGACGATGTCGTGGTCGAAAAGTCTCGCAGTTATTCCGGAGACTCTTACGGAAGAAAAAGTGGAAGCCTACAGTGCCTCAAGAAAGTTAGCGAAGCGCAACGATGAACGCAGTCACAAGTTTGCTGCGGAAAGCTACGTCCAAACCGCTTCGATCGAAACGTCTTCGTGCACAGATAGGTAAGTCACTTTATTGAGCTGCCGCTCGCGTGATAGTGTTTTATATCAAGCTAAGTATACAGTGACGCTAAATGCTGATACGAATGCTGGTGCGCGCGGTGTTCGCGAGCGCTTGCTGGCATCGAACAGATCGCTCGGCACACGTGCGAGCAACTATTCGGCGAACTGCGCTAGCTGTTCTCAGGCGATCACTTTTGGCATTAATTTCGCTTTCGCGAGATCAGCATCGGATGCGTCGGCGTCTGCGAGCGACAACGTTGCTAGCAGTAGCACGTTGGCACGGTGTCTGAACCGCGCTGACGGCCTAACGCATCAGTCTTGTGAAATATATCGTGAAAGTGATCCGCTGAGAATTCAGTCCCAGGTCGCACGAGCTGCCGTTTGTGGTTATTTTTTAGCATTCCCGTGCTTGAACCAGTGCTCTGCTGCAGTGGTGCTTGGTGTTTGCTATTTTTCAGCATAAGCCGTGCGCTGGGGTCCGCAAGGGGAAGGGAAGGAGGGAGGGAGCGTGGCAGTGCTCCTACCCTCCGCCTCCTCCTTTGGTGCGGACTACTCACACAAAGCTCTTGCGCAAGCTGCAATCCAGCCATGTGTTCCTCAGGTATGTGTGAGGTGCACCCATACACAGTTGCACCAACACATGCATTTCCCACTTGTAGTACCATTTATGCAAGTTATTCGAAATGTTCTCAGTGCTCTTTGCCGTCAGTTAATCTGTGGTATATGAACATTCAGGTGCTGCTTGCAAAGTTATGAAGAGCGAATTTCCCCCTCCTCGTTATTATGTTCCTGCCTATGTTTGCAACCATCACACACACTATTATTTCTACAGTGCATAGCTCGGCACACTCACTCATGAGTGCACTCAACTCACACTCACTCACACTCATTTGAACGTGGTGAGTTGAGTATGAGTACTCATGCGTGTGAGTGGACGTGAGTGAGAACTCATGAGTGTGAGTGGTCGTGAGTGTGAACATGAGTGAGAACGTGAGTGAGTACTCATGAGTGTGAGTGGACGTGAGTGTGAACGTGAGTGAGTGCGAAGGCTGAAAAAATTGTGGTGAGTGAGTTTGAGTGAGTACTCCCTTAAAGTGCCGACCTATGGAGCTCGGCACACTCACTCATGAGTGCACTCAACTCACACTCATTTGAACGTGGTGAGTTGAGTATGAGTGAGTACTCATGAGTGTGAGTGGACGTGAGTGTGAACGTGAGTGAGTACTCATGAGTGTGAGTGGAGGTGAGTGTGAACGTGAGTGAGTACTCATGAGTGTGAGTGGACGTGAGTGAGTGCGAAGGCTGAAAAAATTGTGGTGAGTGAGTGTGAGTGAGTACTCCCTTAAAGTGCCGACCTATGCTACAGTGATATGTGTAAGTGTCATCGGAAACTAGTACTACATATACCCCAATAATGAATACCCTCCCTTTCTTTTTTTTTCAGTGACTCAACGCTCATTCGTGTGCGCGCACTGTGCTACAGAAGCCAGAAAAAGACAGCCCCCCTGCATACAAAGTGTCTGCTGCTTTCTCTCATGATGGGAACATCCACGATTGCACATGTGAATGTGCTGCAAGAGAAAATGGTGCCTGCCATCACATTTTGGGGCTGCTCAAGGTAGTTTTGCTGCTCAAGAAGAATGGCTATAACGAAGCGCCACCTGAGCTGTCTTGTACCGAATTGCCACAACAGTGGAGACGACCGCGAGGGGACAGAATATCAGCGTGCGGTGTAGATGAACTTGACTGGAGGGCTCCGAGGCCTGGTGGACTTGAGCGTCCCACTCCTTCAAGGCTCTATGAAGCACGCAGAAAACCAAGACTTGCACATGAAGTACAGCTAGCTGCTCTCAAATTTGGAGAGGCATTAGAAACGCACGCTCCATCCCCATTTGCAAGACACCTGAGGAACATGATGGCAGTGCCTGCAACGTCTACTTTTGGGGGAAACTTGTGTGGGCAGTTTGCTGTGGTGCCAAAAGCCGGTACTGCCTCACCACTTCACTACGTATTTAAGCCCCGACATCCAGTTGGGTGTGACAGCACATCTCAATCACCCAACACCACCTGAACCTGACCTATTTACCTCAACAACAATGTTCGCTCCATCATCTGTGAGTCTGCCAGATAAACAAAGAGCCATATTTGAGGTATGTACAGAATCATATTGAAGCAGCATTTGGAAGTACTAAAAGTGCAACAAATTTCAATATATGTGAAGCTGGGAGTGTCAATGGTCATTTCCATGATCTGACTTTGTGTTGAATAAGCGAAGCTTACCAGTGGTCTGGCCGTCGGCAAAATTTGCACATTTTTAATAATGTGATTAGCATCCCTTCAAGACCTCACAAAGATCACGGTATGTTTGTGTCTTCGTGCCTAACCTTTTTTCTCTGGAATGTGTACCACTTGATGGTTGATGTTAGAATGGGTTTAGCATCAGTTTGTTTTGAGGGTTCGAAGTCAACCATCTGACCAACTTGGCTGAACGGGTATGTACTTGTCCTGAAAAACGCAAAGAAATTTTTTCAAGTTTGGCCAATTCTTAATCATGCCCGCATCAAATGTATGCAGAATATGCCACATAGACACATCGTGATGGCGCAGCATGAGGAGTTGCAGTAAAGACCTCAAACATGACTCATTTTAACTAGCAATATGGCGTCTTACTGATGTTAACATTGACAAACATCCTTAGATGATTGCTGCAAAAAAGTTTGAGCTACCAAACATTGTTGCATCTCAGATAGCATTTAGGCGATTTTAGATCAAACATGTTTTGTAAAAGTGATATAGCCCACCTGTTAGCCTGGTTGGTCTAGGCACTTTGCCAGTACATTTTCTCAATTCATTTTTTACAGACATTGATCCTGTCAATTCAAGATGCTCGTCTCCTGGAAAAGAGCAGCCGGCAGCAGAGCAAGAGTACCGAGTGGAAGAAGGCCCGAAAGTACCGCCTGACCGCCTCCAACTTTGGGACTGTTGTTGCCCGTGAGAAATGGACACCAAAAGGACTGCAGAACTTGACCAGTGACAAGGACCTGTCACGAGTGAGGGCTGTACAGTGAGTATCAATATCAATGGCACTATGAATGTTTCAGACTGCAAATTGGTTTCTGGGATGTGCTGTTTAGCCAGAATATTGAATAACGTGAATGAGTACTGTGACAACCTTGCATAAATAAATGTAACCAGAGAGGAGGGGGGGGCCAAATCTTTTCAAAACTTTTGCAGTTTGTGTGCACACATATGCACGTGCACATGGGAACATGCATGCATTTCTTCCAAAATTAAATCTTGCTTATGCTGGACTGTTATGGTGGATAGTTGGGCTAGTTGGCATCAAGCATAGTAGGACATAATTACTAGCGTGAAGGAACAAGGACCAAATAAAACAACAAGAGACCATGCTAGCATAATCTTGTTTTTTCATCTTTTTATTGTCCCCATGACCCTAGTAATCATGTGTTTCTTGCGTAAGCCCCTGAGACTTTGTGATTACTCCAGAAAAACAAGGATAGCATATTTAAAAAAGGAGTTATACTGCACTATCTTCAAATGCATCTGCAGCATGCGTTTGTCACAACTGTTGTCGGTGTAATGATGTTTCCAAAAGCAGAAATATGATTTGCGGCAAAATGTAATGTGCACATTACTTCACCATCAGATATGGCATCTCCAATGAGCGACAGGCAGTACGGCGATACGAGGCGGCACTTCGCACTGCTTTGCACGACGTCCAGACCTTTCACTGCGGACTGGTTGTAAGCCCAACAAGCCCATGGCTCGGCGCTTCACCAGACCGGATTGTTTGGGACCCACAGGAGAACTCCCACGGCATCATTGAAGTGAAGTGTCCATATTCGATGAAGGACATGGATGAGCCAACTACTCGAGGATCGTGCTTATACAGGGATGCTGACAATGTTTTCAGGCTTGATCGTCGGCACCAGTATTATTATCAGCTTCTTGGGCAAATGGCTATCTGTGGGCTTTCCTGGGCAGATTTTGTAGTATACTCTCCCCAGTTTCTTGTGGTTGAGAGAATCAAGCATGATGATGCAGCTTGGCAACAATGCAAAGTGAAACTGGACAAGTTTTATTTCAGCACATTATTGCCATATTTTGCAAGCAGAGATCATCCATTGCAACCAAACAACTCTTAATTTCCTGCACCATAGTAAGGAAAGAAGCATTGCTTTTGTAGGGCTTTGTAGGCCAGAAGTGTTTTGACAATGTACAATGATAAGTTGGACAGTGCAATGTACCATACAGTTGAACGTCTTCAAAAGAGACATGTACCAGGGAGCAGTGTTTGCTCCTTTTAACGTTTATCTAAATATGCACACGGATGTGCTTGCATTTCACCCGCGTGGGAAGGTGGCCCAAGATCCAATCCACCTCCTTGAGCTTAACAATGCAACACGTCACATGCTAAGCTACCAGGTGGGTCAAGCCAGTGTAGCATAATATCTTATATTAAACACAAAGGTAAATAAATGTATTGAGATGTGCTGGAATGCTTGTCTTATGTCACGAATGTTGCAACAGCTGGAAAAGTGAGACACTGAGTGAGTGACTAACCACTAGAATGTAATGGTGAATTGCTTTTGCCTTAAAATATAAAGAAAATGCATACACAGAGAAACTATTAACCAAGCATGCGTGTTTGAAAACGTGTTCAGGAAATTTGATAAAAATTATTCTTACATTGTTAATTATCACCAGACACATCGCTTATCTGCTTTTTCATCTATGTAGGATTTTTTATGCAAAAGAGGCAGGGTATTAGATAATTTTCAAGTGTCCAATGTCTGCTGTGTGAACTCTTATAGTACACAAGTGCATTTTGGTTGTGTCAACATCTATAATGCAGTGCTGAGAGATAGCATGTGAATGTGCAATAATGTGTTTGTCTATTTTTCTGATGAAATTTTTACAAGGGCAACGCGTCATCTAAGAAGATACATTTATTAAAATATACACAATTTTTCTTGTTCTGCCTTATGTTCATGGACTACATGTCTCAAGCAGATTGCTTTGTATGTCTAAATAAATTGGACAGCTTGTACAAATCTGCATGTCGAATAACTGCTATCTACACAGTACAGTTTACCTGCTTGCAATAAGTGGGTTTTGCAAATTTGTAAGGAATGCACAAATCCCCCCATATTTCATTCACAATGGGAGTAATGGTCAAAGGTACCGGTCTGTCGAATATGTGAAATGCTTTGATGCGCTGTATGCGTCTTTCAACGTGAATCCTTAGTGTTGCAATCTCTTCAGTCTCTGCTATTTCATCTGCAGTGAAACAGCCTCTACGCAAAAATGGAGGGCTATTCAAAGTCACACCTATTTTGCCGAGAAGTTCATCTATTTTGAAGCCTTTATCAGCCATTACCGAGTCTCCGGGTTCAAACTCGAGCTTCAAAAATCCGCTTTTTTCAACCAACTCTTTGTCAGACAATGATCCAGCAAACAACTTGGACAAGAAGGTGATGGTGCCATCTGGTGAAATAACAATCAGTGATTTCAATGTGTTCGCTGATTTATAATTTGAATAAGTTTGTGACTGGAGCACAAGTGAGCTAGGCACCTCGCACCTGATCTCTGTGGCGTCGATTATAGCTCGTGTACTGGAATATCCCTGAGCAATAAATGCAGGTGGCATGGCTTCATTAACTTCATCCCTTGTCCACCAAAGATTGAGCTGACCTATCTGTAGGTACATAAAGCTAATCCAAGTTGTACACAGCCTGGACACCGTTGGCAGGGAAATTTGAAACCTGTAGGCAAGATCCTTCTCGAACAGTCCGAGGCGAAGCCTTACAAGTACTAAGAACAGTTGCTCTCTGGCGGGCAACAGGTGAGGCCTTCCTGCATTGGTATGGCAGTCAGCATAATTTCTAGACCATGCCTTAATATTCTCGCAGTTCTCCCCTGGGTCAAGGAGCTCAAAAAGTTCCATGAAAGCTTTATAGTCTGGAAGGCCTGTGTAGAAATTGATGTCATCAGGGCTATCCCGAAACCACTGAACAGAAAACTTTCGGCTCAGGCGCTTCTCCAGCTGGCTACGCTCCTGTGCTGCAATCTCGAGCGCTCGCTCTGCTTTGTAGAACGAGCTTTTAAAGAGCTCTACTTCTTCGGTTTTTTTCTTTACTTCCGACTCTAACGCACGGACACGCGCCGTCACTACGTCGAGTTGTTCGGTCAGGTCGGAAATCTTGAGCGAGCACGCACAACCACACACCACGTCATCGATGCTGTTTGTCACCGATGTTGAAGGAGAGCAGATGTCGACGTCGCTCACATCCGCAGTGGTCGATCGCTCGTCTTCGGAAGGCGCTGTAGCGGTGACGAGGTTGCGTGGTTCTCGATTTCTGGGTTTTTTTCTTGGTGGTGGCCTCGGAGCACTAAACGCGAAGATGCTGGGCACGGCGTCTTGCTTCAAGAAACGACGGTTTCCCGCGACGTTTGGCAAGTAGTTATCTTCAGTGAAGTGCCTCGAACAAACTTTTGTGAACTTCGTCACGGTGAAGAAAGGCCCTTCGTCACGCTTAATAGCTATAATCCACCTTTTCTTCCAATCCGCATCCTTCGGGAAAGAAAAGAACGAGACCTGCAAGAAAAGGTAGGCATCAGCCGCGCGCCGATTGTAAACAAAGCCGCGCGCGAGCGCGCGTCTGCTTACCTTCGACCCATCCTCGTCGCGAAATCCTCTCTGCTTGCACTGCGGTACACAGCAATGGGCTGGCATGACGCTGATCCCGAATCTATCGGAAACGGCGACTGTTCGCTCGAATGGGTGCGCACGCGAACGCGTGTACTCCACCGGCGCACGAGCAGCACGAGTGACTGCGCGCCCTACTAATGGCGGCTGAGAGAGGCTTCTCATTGCTGCCGACAGGTGGCGCTGAATTAGGAAAATCTCCTATTGTCGACCTTGCTGAACCTGCCTGTTTGATAAAGCATTTCATCTATTGTCCTTTTCCCTTTCTTTATTCATTAAAGGTCATGTGTTCCAGTTTTTAAACTGATTCTTTCTAAATATATATACCCCAAAATAGCTAGCTCTTGCTCTCTCCATTCCAAGCCCCCCGCCCTTCCCCTTTGAACTGCCGTTGTTACTTGGCTCGCTTTCACAGACATATTTATTGTTATTCCAACACCAACTCTCCACACATTTTATTACTATTCAAAGCCCGCCTCATATAATACATATTGTGTGAGAGGTAGCAGACTCGTCAGGCCGAGTATGTCAACAGTCCTCGCCAAACACCACCGTTGCCGCTTGTCACAGACTTGGATTCGCTTAACTACGGTGAGCTCGAAAGTAGCTTAAAATTCACGTTTATTTTGAATCCAACACTACCTTTCTTAAGAGCACCGAACAAGTTTTCTGGTCCGGTTATTTAACTTGAAGCAGCAGGCGAATCAATTGTGATGCGTTTGCCAAGTGGGCATAATTAAGAAAAGACCGAGTATTTACTGGTGGCAGAAGGCGTCAAATAAAGGTAGGTTTACTGAAAAAAAAAATTATCGTACTTAAATGGCGCGCCGATCGCGCCGAGAGAACACGTCGGCGGCGGCGGCGGCGGCGCGCCGATCAGTTGGCGTCGGCGGCGGCGGCGCAGCGAAAACTGTCGGCGGCGGCGCGCCGACGTCTCGGCGCACACCTCTACTCGGCGCACACTTCTAGTTGCAACCAACGTTTCTAGATTATTGGTAGAGGTGTGCGCCGTGGCGGTTTCGACCGGCGGCGGCGTGGGGGGTCGATCCGAGTCGGCGGCGGCGGCGTCGTCGGCGCACGCCGGGTATTCGCCCCGAGATCGGCCTACAGGCGGCAGCACCGTCACCGCGCTAGTGTGGATAGGCGGCCGGCGGCGCGCATATAAATGTGTGCAGCTGCGCTTTTTTGTGAGCGGTGTGAGCCGATTGTCGGCAAATAAAATGCGCTGACTGCAGCCTACTCGTAATATATATGTCACCATTGTCGAATGGATGCACGAAGCTCACCGAACGTTATTATTACCTGTGAGACAAGCGCAATCTGCCATTGTAAGGGATGTTCGCGCTTAGGCGACTCTCTGCGTTTTCGCACTATGTCACGTTTCTTGAATTTTTATTTGTAAATGTACGTCGAGCATGTGTCACGCCTACTTCGCACTGCTGTAGTGCGGCTTAATTCATTCTTTGCTTCATGCATGCTGGTCTTCGATACTAAAAAAATCAGAAAGAAAGGAATCCTACATTCTTGGGCAATGAGCTGAAATAACCGCGAATACGCATCCGCATTTCTTATTATTCAATTATCCATGAAATGGGCTTAGGATAGTTGATAAGCTTATTCAGGAAAGCAACGTGGCTGGCCGCGCTTTAGCGCGTTTGTTCTTACTACAATAACAGAATAAAAAGGTAACAGTTCAGCACGCAGCTTTCTTCGATTGATTATCTGCATGACAGTGATGCAACGAGTTCGGTTATTTGATGGGACAAAAGCTTTTTTTTTCAGGCAAATAATGTCCGATCCTTCCGTCAGTCTATGACAACGCCACAAAAGCGCTCAAGACATTGTAAAAAAAAAATTACGTTTTGCGTGAAATTGTACGACATAAGTGTGAAGCACGCCGTCTGGACTAATTCTGAACATCTGGATTGTTTAAAATGAACCCATATCTAACACACAGGCGTGTCCGTATAAATTTCGCCCAATGCTAAAATTGCGCTAGGCAATTCAACTGTAATCAACTCCGTGTCATTCTATTTTCTGTTGTTTTTAGGGACAATTTAAGTACCAAGGTGTCAGAATTTACAAGACAGAAATATTTCGTTGTAGTGGGACCAGGACTGTACATAAAAGGTTATCTCAAGCACAATTAAAGCTCATCGAATAACCGATAAACAACAGCGCCGCACTTACACACCTAACAACAATGCAAATATTCGTATCACAGAGTCGCTAAAATGCTTCTTTCACGCAATATTTAATACTCCTCGTGTTTGGGACGACGCCAAGTGCAATTTACGATGTGCTTCAACTACAAAGCAGCACCTTCACCGAAATGATCCTGGCGAGCGCAGGATACACAGCACTCTCGGCAAGTGCACAAACTGATCTTATTGCAGTGCATATACAGCCGAGCAAGGCCAAATGTGTCTGTAGATCGTGCTAGGAAAACGTACAAGCAGTTAAACTTGCGCTAACAGAGCGGAACAAACCGCCCTTTGAGGATGAGCATGGGGTACGCGCACATGCTAGCCTTATGTGGCTAGCAGACGACGAAAGGAGCAATCCACACTAGGCGCGCTTCAGCCAGTGGCCACCAGGCGGCGACTCCGTTCGATCTCGGGGCGAATATCATCAGCGGCGGCGCACGGCCATTTTTCGTCGGCGGCGCCGGCGGCGTGGAAACCGAAACTACAAATTTCAAAAAGCTATTTTACTGCATCTTCTTTGTTTAATTAGCTGAAATTCAGGGCTTTTAACACTAAGGGCTGAGAGAACAGCATAGATATGTACTAGAAGTCAGAGAACTGGCAAACGTTTCTTAAATATTTTGTTTTTCGGCGTGCACATAGAAAATAAAAAAAAATAAGAATGGGTGAGAGGGCACTTATCTCAAGTCATGTACAGTGTATTAATCATTTCTGAGGTTTCACGTACCGTGACCACTATATGAACATGAAACACGCCGCAGTGGACTACTCCGGAAGTTGCGTGCACGGCTCTTTGACGTGCAGACATCATTTAGCGTCCGTCAAAATGCGAGCACCGCGGCCGGGATCGAACACGCGTCTACCGGGTCAGCATCAGAGACCGTGCCACCGCGGCACGCGGCAATGTTGAATGTGTGTTTATTTGTTCCATAAATGTGCAGCACAGCTTCTTTTTTTTGTACCGTGGTTGTATGTGTTTTACAAGATTCATGGCGGTAAGCTGTTGGCACATAGTTCCAAAGAACGACGAACCCAGCCTTGAAGGATGCGTACGCAACACGAGAAAATTTCACAAACACACAAGCTGCGACTATGTAGTCAAGAGTTCGACGAAAGTTCGTCTGGTCATGTATCATGATGAGGATGTTGCACTGACCAAGTCAAGGGGAAAAACACAGAGACGTTTCGGAACCCATACGGGTTACTTGTTCACACTAAACAGGCAAGAGCCGGTATACCTTAATTACATTTATCTAAAGTAGGTTAACCTGTTTTCGTGATAACGATATGGAAGGTACACGATCATGACCATGTTTTTTTTTTTTCGCTTGATATGCTTCAATCAGTTCCCTCGTATTTCGTGGCTGGGTATCGTTAATTATATAATTAAAATAATGATAATTATTGAAATAATTAAAATATATCATTAAACGATATATCACAAATTAAAATGTAATTAATTAATATAATTATTTAATTAAAAACGGATGACCAATCTCACACTGCGATGAGCAGGCATGTCTCCTCCCCCTGATGCGGCGGACGTTTCATGTTCTTTCAGGGCCCCGTCTGTCCTATGCACAGGAAACGGCATGCGATACATGACGTTTGTGATTCATTCGGTGAATCTATTGACTTGGCGAGTACTGCAAATGCTCCTTGATTTCTGGTTTTCAATGCTTGCACAAAATCGTGACAGCCTGACATCGCTGAAAACGTGGCAGCTTCCACTCGCCTACTGTCCTCCCTTTCACGGGCACCTGGCATACCATGTTTCTTTTTTAACTTGTTGTAAAGGCACCTGGCAAGTCTCCCCAGGTGCCACCTAATCCAGTCCCTGCACATGATGTTGTAAATATGCGTGACCCCCCCAAAAGTGACTGCCAATCGAGGCAGTGACGTCCGTTCTACGCCCGCACCTAGAGTGCCTCGATGTCCTCCTCGCCCGAGGAGGAAATCGAGGCACTCTACCCGCACCTAAAGCTCCAGTAGTGTCATTTGCTTTGCCGATAGTGTGGTGCATTTTAGCCTGAACAATGGGCGCCGTCAACAAAAGCCCTATCCACGGTGATTTCTCTGACACCGTGACTCCAACCAGCAGCGTGATTTTAAAAATGTTTCCTCTCCTGCTGAATTAACGAGTAGCGTTTCTCTCCCCCCTTCTCTCACTTTTTTTTTCGGCATCTGCGTAAACAGAGCTAATCGCGAAGGCCATGAACCACATGTCTTCGGTGCAACTTCTTTCTAGAAAGGGTCCTAAGAGGAAAAGAAAAGGGGGTTTTCTGAAAAGTACTTTCACTTTTGCCAGAGTGTTAGGAGGGATTTTCCTACTTTTTTTAGAGAAGCAGAGTAGCTGTGTACGCACACCAGTGGTGTAGCCAAGGGGGGGGGGGGGTTCAAACCCCCCCGAAATTTTTCAATTTTGCTTGCGTATATATGCACGCACACATACAAACGCACGCACGAACATACATAAAGTATGGTTAAACCCTCCCCCCCCCCCCCCCCCCGAAAAAATTTCTGGCTCCGCCACTGACACACACGTGTACTGATGTGGTCGGGGGTCTGCCCATAGGACCGGAACCAGCCATGTCTCAAGGAGAAGTCGAGCAGAGTAGCCGGAGCTGATATCAGGAACGTTTTACATGGTAGCGTGATTTTACATGATGCTGGAAGATCTCTGGAGCGTCTCGGCGCTCACGTTTTAAGGCCTTAGCCTTCCCAAGATTCCCTGCACGGGAAAACAATAAAGTCCAGGATAGTCCAATCAAGATGTCGTCTTGATCTCCGCCTCAAAAATGGGAAGGTCAAACACCGCCTCCTTCCCAACCCTGGAAAGAGGGAAGAGGCACGCCCAGTTCGCCCGGCGGCATGGCAGATGAGTGCACCGGACACAATACGGCCTCGCACTGCACTGCACAATGACCTGGCCGAGGTGACGCACATTCCTGTAAACCAGCCGTGTAGTCAGGTGCAGCGATGGCTCCTCGACAGCGGCTGCGACGCAGGTGCCTCCCAGTCGGGCCACGAAGGCACTTCGGAGTGTGGGAAACGTATCTCCCAAGTTCTAGGCTGATTGTTCGGTGCGTCTCGTAGCACGATGAACAAAGCAAGCAGCCTCGCCTGCAAACAGCCCCTCCTAGGTCATAGAACCGTCAAAGTCGGTCGGGTGAGTCCAAAGGGGTTTGACGAGGTGCGCCGACGGCCCTGAAGGGTTCAGAGCATGATTGCCGTGTTGTCGCCGCTACAGGTGCTCTTCGGGGAACGCTGACCCGGGAATAAAGCAGGGCAGACTGGTGAAATAATTTAATTCCGATCGTCCAAGTGGCTCCAAGCCATAAAGTCCGATCATAACAGTACTCCGTGTCGAAGGAACGCCTCTAGAACCGCTGATATATCTCTACCGAGTCGAATGCCTATGTATGTCATATAGGTTTTTTTTTTATTGGGCAGTTTTCTCAATTATTCGATTAATCGTATTCAGGTGATCTATGGTAAAACACTACCCTAAATGCAGCTTCTTCTCTAGGTACATTAAAGTGAAGTGTGGCGCTTATCTTATTCGAAATTCAAATGATCTTCCTTAATATCCTGTACAACATGCTGAAAGGAGGTTGATCGGTCTCGTGGGCGAAAGGTGCAACACATCTTTCGTTCACGTCGCGCGTTGATGAAGACCTTTCGTGCATGTGCATGATGGGGAAATATCGGGAGAAGAGGAAGGATGGGAGGGGGGTTGTTACGCCCGCGTGACGATAATTGTGATCATCTTTAGCGATCTGCTTAAGAAGAAACCAACGAAAAACACGGAGACAGCGTAGGACCCAACCAGGGCACGTGTTGGAGTTACAACTAAATGTTTATTAAAGAAACCCCACACACAGGAACCATGCACATGCGTAAATAGGCTATCAGAGCTTTGTCACGTTGCCTATTTGCCTATTTGCACAAAACACCAAGATATCAACGCCACGTGCACCGTTATCTAGAACCGCAAATTCTTTATCTGTGAGGAAAACTGAGGGATCACTCACACATGACACTTTGCCCCCCTATATATATATATATATATACATATTTCAAAGGCTTCACAAGTTTCACGTTTACTCTTATTTCTTCCTTTGCCAGTGACACTCACTGATTTGAAATCAGGGGCGCAGCCACAGCCTTTGCGGCGCAGAGGCACGTAAGTTTCGAAATTCGCTTGTCATGGGACCGTGTGTACAGCGGTCAGACGGGCCGATGATTCAATGACAGGCTGCGTGAACACTGCAATCTATTCCCTACGGGCACTGGTGGAAACTTACCTCTGCGCCCCTGATTTCACATCAGTGAGTGTCATTGGCAAAGGAAAAAATAAGATTGAACGTGGAGTTTTTGATGCCCTAAAAAGAAAACAAGGCAGGGCAAAGTGTCATCATGTGTGAGTGATCCCTCAGTTTTCCTTACAGATTAAGAATTCACGGTGCTATACATAGCGGGTCCACGTGGCGTCATTTCGGTGTTTCATGGAAATGTGCTGTTTGTACCACTTTGACATTCACCATGACTTTCTATTGTTGTGCAACTGTGAAACGGGTCAGATAGCCTATATTTATGCATGCGCTGCTGGTTAAAATGTGTATGGGGGCTTAATTCTGTAATAATCATTTAGTTCGAAGCCCGGGGCTTGTACTGTCTGGTTGTTTTCCTTCACTGTCTTCGTGTCTTTCGCTGGTTTCCTATTCTGAATATTATGAACCAACATCGCCCAGCAACCTACGTTAATGATGTCCTGTTTCAAACACGATTGCGACAAATCGGCGTGTACGCTAATTAGTCGAATTGAGTCCGAGGTAGAACAGGCGAAGGAAAGGCGCATTACTCGTTTTGATAGTCTGGCGTGGAGTATCGCACTGAGTGCAGGTCAAAGTGGAGGAAACACAAGACATTATACACCCACACTCTAAGCCGCAAAGGGCGAAAAGGGGTCTGTGGTTCATCCTTTTGGGGGGGTAACTGCGTTGCCACAACCATTGCTCCCCAAAGGATGAACGATTCGTCCTTTAGGGAGTAACTGTGAGGGGACGATCTGTTAGTCCTCAGTAGTTTTGAGGGACGAAATGTTGGGGTGTAAAGTTACCCCTTTTTGGGAGTAACTGATTTCTTCCTCTTTTTGCATGGCAACTGCGTAGGGACGAACTGTTACCCCTGATGGGACTAACAGTTGCTCCTTCTCGAAAAAAAAAATCAATTTATTACAGTTTCTGGTTGAATTACCGAGAATTTGGAGGTTGACATATGCATTCCATGACATATACAATCAATACACAGAAGTAAATTCAGAAGTAAACTACAAAAAATTCACTACCAACACACAGGATTCGAACTCGCGACCATTGAATCAGCAGCCGCGTACGCTAACCACTACACCATGCCCCAGTAGATAGCACAGTGAAAATTACCGGGGTTATATATGTAGGCACCGTTTGGACAGTACGCAATCTGATATGTTCGTCAAAGTGGCAAGATTCCTTATATTAGGCTTCAGCCTTCAGTGTTTCGCAAGCAACCATTCGGTTCCGCCGTTCGTGAAAATTTGAAATGCGGTGGATTGGTATTTCTGCGAGCGTGCTTCGAGCGAATTTGCGCGCTTGATGAATGTATGTATATATAAACGTTCCCATATATGCTCCTGTCGCCGTGTCACGCTTGCTTGCTGCTCAATGTACAGAACGCTGTTGGTTATATCGTTCAGCGAAAATGTCTGTTTGGTGTCAGAAAAACGAAAACGTGTAACGAAACAACCAAGTTTATTGAACGACTCGTGTCAATTCTGCAGGATCGTGCGTCAGGCACGTAGCGAGCCACCCCCCCCCTCCCTTCCCCCGAAATTCGGATGGAGGAGGGTGTTTTGCCGAGAATAAATAATGAAAATAGGTGGTTTGCAAGGTTTTCAACAAGTGCCCGCCCCTCCCCCTCCCCCCCCCCCCCCGAAAAAATTTTTTTGGCTACGTGCCTGTCGTGCGTACACATAAATTAAACAACTTTGTTGAATACAGAAGATAGGATGGCTTAGGAGAGCCAATGCAAAGTGCAATGTTTTATTCGAATGGATGCAGTACAGCCGACTTCAGGAAGTGCAACAGCACCATCGACAGCTGTTGAGAGCGGCTTCGTAGCTGCAAGATGTTGAAGACGTTCCTCAGGAGGGGCAACGCTCTCATTTATCGATTCCCTGAAAAAAGTAAATGCAGAAGCATTCATCATTTCCGGCAGAAGTTTGCGTGCACTTGTAGCTACGTCACACGGCGTCTGTTAGAAATGCCGCATGCCTAAAAATTAGACGAAAACTGCTCTTTCACTGACCCTGTCATAATGCAATCGAACAGTTCAAAATGTGTTGTGAAGCTCAATAAACCCGTTCTTGATTTTAACGTTTCAAGCTTTCACAGGGACACGCTTGTGGGCCCTCTTATTTATCAATAAAGCTTGCGCTTCATTTGAGAGATAGAAAAACTGTATGATTCTTAGCATCACTACAAATGAGCAAAGTTGCCGACGCGGTCGCCGACTGCCTGTGTTAGCGGTGCTAATCCTTTAGCTAGACGTGCAATTTTATCAGCCAATCTTCCCAAATGACTTGTTTACCTTGCAATAGAAGACACTGAGCGGAGTTTACGTGAATGTTCTTTCAGAAAGCCTCGAAAACCTCTGATAAACAACGATTATTTGTGCAGCGCTGAAAAAAAAAATTGAACAGCTGTACTTGCTGCAGCTAATGTACAGCCCTCTACGAGGTTACCATGTTTCGATGGCCCAGCCATCATGTTTGTAGTTTTATAGCGGGCGGAACAGCACTCACGTCGTCAACCACGAGTGTTTTGTTCGCAAAGAACGTGAATGTAAAATAAGCTGTCCGCGTTACATATCAACAGCACACAGCTAAAATCACGCCGAGTGATCGCAGCCTTGTTTACACTCACCTTTTAGGCGATATCCAGTCGGCGCGTAGCATTTCGATGGCGTAGCACTTCATTCCAGTAGCGGATCACGTTTACCACAGCGCGAAGAACATTCAGAGCACCGCAAGCGACAGCAATCGCACTCACAAAACGAGAACACATCCACAACACACCGCTACACCATCGAGGGTTAGCTTGCCGCGCCGCGCCGCCGCGCTATGACGAGAACACCACGCCGCGCATGGATACAGCTTGGGCGCGTGCACATCTTTTTTTTTTTCTTTTTTTTTGTGGGAGCTTTTTTACATTTGCTTATTAATATGCCATATAAACGATATTACCTTACTCCTGCCGTAGTTGCCATGGCCGTTTACACTAAAACAAACTGTTAACAGTTGATTTCTTTAACGGACTATTTCCTTACGCGCACGCTGACCATTTGTTCGAGGCCGCCATGGCGCGGGAAAGTTCCATGGGAGTAAACGTTGCTCCCTATGGTCTAACAGTTCCTCCCTCATTTTGCACACGGCACCCTCGTCTTGCAGTTAATCCCCCCCCGCGGACTAACTACTCGTTGCGGGGACGAAATGCAGCACTTACTCCCATTTTCGTCCTTTGCGGCTTAGAGTGCACACTTTAGGGTTACGTCCGCATTCATGTTCTGTGCGTTACTTCACACGAACTTTATTGTGATCACCATCTCGACCTTGCTGAACCTGCCAACCTATAGGTTGGGGATCGTTTCTGTTTGATAAAGCATTTCATCTATTGTCCGTTTCCCTTTCTTTATTCATTAAAGGTCATGTGTTCCAGTTTTTAAACTGATTCTTTCTAAATATATATACCCCAAAATAGCTAGCTCTTGCTCTCTCCATTCCAAGCCCCCCGCCCTTCCCCTTTGAACTGCCGTTTACTCGGTCTTTTCTTAATTATGCCCACTTGGCAAACGCATCGCAATTGATTCGCCTGCTGCTTCAAGTTAAATAACTGGACCAGAAAACTTGTTCGGTGCTCTTAAGAAAGGTAGTGTTGGATTCAAAATAAACGTGAATTTTAAGCTACTTTCGAGCTCACCGTAGTTAAGCGAATCCAAGTCTGTGACAAGCGGCAACGGTGGTGTTTGGCGAGGACTGTTGACATACTCGGGCTGACGAGTCTGCTACCTCTCACACAATATGTATTATATGAGGCGGCCTTTGAATAGAAATAAAATGTGTGGAGAGTTGGTGTTGGAATAACAATAAATATATATGTCTGTGAAAGTAATAATTGTTACTTGGAACACAATATGTATTATATGAGGCGGGCTTTGAATAGTAATAAAATGTGTGGAGAGTTGGTGTTGGAATAACAATAAATATGTCTGTGAAAGCGAGCCAAGTAACAATTGTTACTTTCACAGACATATTTATTGTTATTCCAACACCAACTCTCCACACATTTTATTTCTATTCAAAGCCCGCCTCATATAATACATATTGTGTGAGAGGTAGCAGACTCGTCAGCCCGAGTATGTCAACAGTCCTCGCCAAACACCACCGTTGCCGCTTCTCACAGACTTGGATTCGCTTAACTACGGTGAGCTCGAAAGTAGCTTAAAATTCACGTTTATTTTGAATCCAACACTACCTTTCTTAAAGGCCAACTCCGGCGATTTTTTGACCGTGTCAGGATAATGGTGCTTTTATGTTCCTGAGACACTCTTGTCACGCGCCCGATAGCTGAAATGCTCAGCAAATTCGAAAATAATTTTTAATAAGCAAAAAGGCGCAATGCCGAAACCGAAACCCAACCGAGTGTACTGTCCAAGTATGACGTAGTAGTTTGTTACGAACCGGAAGTCGTGCAAGGCATGCTGGTCCCGCCGGCGCGGAATATCACCCGTTCCTCAACAGAGAACAGAAAATCGCACACCAAACCAGCGAAGCGCCGGCCAAACACCGTCAGCTTGTGACCAGCACAATATACGCTGTAGCGGCCAAAGTTAGCGAACCCATCGGCTGCGTCACTTCCGTCGACCGGCAAACCAACACGTCACACACGCAATGTTGCCAATAATTGTGGGAAGTCGGCAGACAATCTTTAAAATTCATTTACAAACAATCAGCGCATGTCTCAAGCTTGAAATTGGCATAAATGACGGGAATGTGCAAAGGAACGTACCCAGCGAATTTCATTGAGATCCATTGACCTCGAAAAACCTCCGGAGTTGGCCTTTAAGAGCACCGAACAAGTTTTCTGGTCCAGTTATTTAACTTGAAGCAGCAGGCGAATCAATTGCGATGCGTTTGCCAAGTGGGCATAATTAAGAAAAGATCGAGTATTTACTGGTGGCAGAAGGCGTCAAATAAAGGTAGGTTTACTGAAAAAAAAATTATCGTACTTAAATGGCGCGCCGATCGCGCCGAGAGAACACGTCGGCGGCGGCGGCGGCGGCGGCGCGCCGATCTGTTGGCGTCGGCGGCGGCGGCGCAGCGAAAACTGTCGGCGGCGGCGCGCCGACGTCTCGGCGCACACCTCTAATTATTGGTTGCAACGAAGGTGGCTAGCAGTGTTGCCATCGCTGGGCGTGAGAAATCAAAGCAACAAGAAATCCGCCAGATTCCGCTAGATTCGAAAACATATCCACTAAATTTACCGCTAAGAGTTATTTTATTAAAAAGAAACAGTGAAATTTCGTATGATAAAAGCCTTTATCATTCCTAAAGGCTCGCCAAAACTATGAGAGCTGAACTAACATATAAAGGAATCTTCCAAAAAGTGTAACTAGAATTCTAGAGGCTTGAGTGCTACCACAGCGACACACAGCGCTTGTGTGTGTCGTTTCTTTCCTGTTTTGTGGTGCGTCCTTGCGTTTGCGCTGTAAATGTACATTTAGGATTATGCACCAACTAGGCCCAAAAGAAGTTTTACTGAAATTCAGTGCTACCGTTGTCGTCAACCTCATCGTAGATGAGGCTAAATTACAAATGTTCACTAAGGTTGGGTGTTGGGCTAGTTGGTGCAGCATAATTCCAATGTTTCACAGCGCAGCAGGACGATTTTTCTGCACTGGTTTTCAACGTTGGGATTGATTCCGGGGGCACTGGTGTTGCTTCCTGCAGATGAATCAATGGCTCCTTCATGACGTAAAAAGTGTGTTCGACCGACAAAAGTAATGTCTTCTGGAGAACTGTGATGAAGAGAAGTCACTGCCTGATTTGATCAACTAGCGTGGTAATAAACCTTATGCATCTTTCTCGCATCACAGCTTCATCTGCGACAGAGAACCCGTCGGTCTTCTCAGCCTTCATGCTGTCAACGTACGTCTCAAAGCAGTAGCCCAGATATGGCTTGGGGTTAAAGTGATCCTCACGTCTGGACATCTGAACGTGCACCTTCTCTATCGGCATAGGCGTGCGCAGGGTTCTCCTTCAGGGGGGGGCGACGGCTCGTCGCAGCGCCCCCCCTTCCCTATTAACTTAATGTATGGGGCAGACTTTGCGCCCCCCCCTCCTGAGGTGACTAGGGGGGGGCGGCCGCCCCCTCTGCCCCCCCTCGTGCGCACGCCTATGTCTATCGGAATCGCGATTTTATAAAACAAGCTTGAAATCAAAGTCATGAGGTCTTTCGACAGCTTTGTTTGATCTATATCTATCGCCTCGAATGCCTTGCTAACCTCTGAACATCTGTCAGAATTGGTCTCAAAAAAAGAAATTACCCCAGAATGACCTGATTCTCGCAAATACCGTACAGCACTTCTGCCGCGTAGTACATTTCAGTGCGCCTCGCCGTCTCCAAATGCATCTTCAATTTGGTCCACTGGTCGACGATCCTTGGAACAGCTATTTCGACGAGTAATAGCCACCGCGTCCTTCACTCTTGCAAAATTTTCAGTGGTTCATCGCCGCGCAATGGGCCTTTTCCTAGTCCGAACAGCACCTTAAGCGGAGATCGCCGAAATCAAAACTGGTGGCCCTTGGACTCCGAAAATGTCCGCCGTACGCATGTAGGCAATCTCGGAGGCCTGCATTCGCGCCTCTCTTTGAGGGGAAACATTTTCATGTTTGTGACACCAGATGTCGCTTGGTCCGCACCTGTCGTCGCGTTTTGGCCACCAAAAATCATGGCGCGTGCCTCCTCGAGGCCGGCGCGCATGCGCAGACTACCTACCCGGAAAAGGCCCGTGGAACTTCTTGTAATGCAATTTACCGGGTAGGGGATCTTGCCAACCAGTAGTATACGTTTCGCTGATTAGGTATTCTAAGTTTCTCGGCAATGCTTCCGACGATTTTGAATCAGTGCACTGTGTGAGGCATTCGCCAGAAATCCGCTATGTATGGAAATGGCCCGTCAAAAAATCCGCTAGCCGCTAGACAAATTTTTTCCCGTCAGAATCAAATAAAATCCGCCAGATTTAGCGGAAAATCCGCTAAATTGGCATCACTGGTGGCTAGGGCTAGCAGATCCGGCCATGTTGTAACGAACCGTCGGCGAAAACACACAGTAGAGCTTGTTTCACGAAACACTGATGGAATATGTGCGGAAAACAGTGTGAGCACAGTTACTTGATACCGCATAAGAGAGTTATCCGTACAGAAATGGTGGAAACGCTTCACAAAACACCAAATGATGACCGCCGGCCTGCCAATCGAACCATCACGGACCGTTACCGTAGGAAGGACAAGTTTCAACATGAGCACCCCGCCGACCGAAGCTGATGCGTACTGCGCGTGCGCGCCAATGTGCGCCTGCGTACGATTTGGCATTTCGGCGCTTCTCGACAAAACGTTCGAAGAATAACTGAAGTAATCGTGTTGCGCTCGCACTACAGAATGTCTAAAATATGTCTCGTGTAGACGTTATGAACTTGTTGGCAAAAAAGGTTCTCGCAGTTGTTAAAAAGGCAAATAAACTGTACGCAAACACATTTGAGGCACGAATCTTAGATTTTCAAAATGTCTGTTTTAGGTCTTCTGTAGACCAAGACGTCTATAGTTGTTTTAGCCGTTTCGAGAAGTCTCGTAGAGGTTTTGTGTTTCGTGGGAAGCAGCAACAGCGTTGACATTAGCAAGGGGCTGAGACAGGCATGTCCTTTGTCCCCGCTGTTATTCATGTTGTATATGGCGAGGATGGAAAAAGCGCTAGAAGGTAGCAACATTGGATTTAATCTCTCACACAAACAGGCAGGCGTGATGGTTGAGCGGAAGATTCCAGGTCTATTTTATGCTGACGATATTGTCTTATTTGCGGACAGTCAAGATGATATACAGCGGCTGGCAGATATATGCGGAAGGGAAGGCGAGGCTCTAGGACTAGGTTTTAGTGCAACAAAATGTGAATTGATGGTATTCAATGATCACGAAGACCATGCGGTCTTAATGCAGGGCCAAGAAATACCGAGGGTAAGCGAGTACAAGTACCTCAGAGTGTGGGTAAATGAGGGGGGATAGATATATGGAGGTACAAGAGAAAGCATCGGTAACAAAGGGAAAGAGGAATGCTGCAATCATGAAGCACAGAGCGTTATGGGGATACAATAGGTACGAGGTGCTTCGAGGGCTGTGGAAGGGTGTGATGGTTCCGGGGCTTACATTTGGGAACTCAGTGGTGTGCATGAAGTCAGAGGTGCAATCAGGAATGGATGTAAATCAAAGGACTGCGGGACGCCTCGCGTTGGGCGCTCACGGGAAGACGACAAATCAGGCTGTAAAGGATGATATGGGATGGACAGGTTTTGAAGTGAGGGAAGCTCAGAGCAAAATTAGATTTGAAGAGAGGCTGAGGAAAATGAAGGAGAGTAGATAGGCAGGGAAGGTTTTCAGGTATTTGTATAGAAAAAGCGTCGACACGCAGTGGAGAAAAAGAACTAGGAGGCTCACCAGTAAATATACGGCTAGCAGTGTGGGCGACATGGCAACAAGGAGCATTAAGCGAAAAGTCAGAGAGGCGGAGAGGACTTATTGGATGACAGCGATGGAAAAGAAGCCGGCTCTCAGTGACTACCAAAAGGGAAAAAACGAAATAAGGAGGGAGAGGGTTTATGATAATTCAAGGGGAAGCGCTTTACTGTTTGAAGCAAGGTCGGGTTGCCTTAGAACGCGTAGCTATAAAGCGAGATTCTGTAACGAAGAAGAACAATGTGCATGCTGTGGGGGAACTAAGGAAACGATGGAACATGTACTGATTGAATGTGGCGATATCCACCCAGATATACGTGTGGGCACGAGTCCACATGAAGCCTTGGGTTTTAGGGACAAGAATGGAAAGCCGAACACGTCCGCGATAGAAATAAGTAAGAGACGGTTAGAGTATTGGTGGCAGAAAAGTAGAGATAAAGGACAAAAATGAAGAATGGGGAAAAATAGGGTCATTCTGCCTCTTGAGGCAGAGAGATGGACCGTGAATTTATATTTTTCTTTGCTATAATAACATAGATTTAATCAATGTAGATAAGACATTAGGCCAACATAAAAAAGAAAGTTTCTTTCGAGCCTGGTGGCAGACATGTCATAGCATCCATCCATCCATCCTTCGCAGCGCCGCCTGGACGTCTATTCACAGTGCTGAGTTATGGGCCTCGTGTGGCGCGATTTTGTACGCATTCCAAATAAGAACGGGGGGCGTTCCCGTCGGTTTCCGTGCTTAACGTCACAAACACGTGACCGTCGTGAGGGCACGTTCCGATCTAAGTCAAGCCGTCTGACAGCCGATTACAATCCATGCTTATCGGTTTCGGACGTTGCCGAAAAGGGAGTTTTCGAATAGCGTTCGCCAAGTTAGCGGGCGTTGCGGGCGTAGCGTTAGCGTAAGGGCGCCATATGAGTTTTCGAATAGCGTTTGTCACCCACCAGCGCTAACGCCGCAAAGGGGCTTTGCGGGCCCCACGCTATTTCGCATTTCTTGCGGGCGGCCCGCAAACGCTAACCGTGGTTAGCGTTACGACGCATGCGCAGTGGCAGCGACCGCAACGGTAAGCGAACGCAAAGCTTTGCGTACGGTATTCGAAAACTCCCTAATAGCCACCATAGCCGAGAACCGTCCGAAACTAGACCGAAACTAGAGTGTACTAGAATGGGGGAGTGGGTCCACACAGGGCTCCGCGCTGAGGCGTTTTTTTCTGAAAATCCAGGTGGCGCACCATCGCCTTCACCTGAAGGTTACCATGGTTACCGCTGGTGTTGCCATGGTTACGGCCGCGCGCGGCGGCCGCCGGCGGCAGCCTGCCCGTTGCGCATCAGTCGCGTCTCAAGGCACTACGTTTATTTTGCTCAATACCCTACTCGTAGCTAATAGCAGCAGGGCTAGCTTCATTGCGTTCGATTCTTTTTTCGCACCAGCAAGGTTGAAAGAAGTTGGCGAACAAATGGTAAAAACAACGCGCGAGCGGCGCTGCGTCGAGCAGACGATGCCGCGCCGAGCAGACGACAGCTCGGCGCTCTCGCAGTCACCACGAGCGCTACCAGCCGCTTCTCCACCGTTCCAACCGCCGGAACAGACGGAGCTTCAGGTGAAGGCGACTGCAGCGCCACCGCAAATTTTCAGCGCTTTTTGCTTCACCCGCGCCGCTTGCCGCCCGCTTCAGTGGACCCACTCTCCCAATCTAGTACTAGAGTGTACTAGAATGGGGGAGTGGGTCCACATGAGGCTCCGCGCTGAGGCGTTTTTTTCTGAAAATCCAGATGGCGCCACCATCGCCTTCACCTGAAGACCTGGCCGTGGTTGCCATGGTTACGGGCCCGCTTGGCCGCGCGGTCCGCGGCGGCTGGCAGTGTGGTAGTCGCGTCTGCTCGCGCGTCAATTCATCGCGTAGCGTTGGTGCCGCGTTCGTGCGAGGCCGTGGGCGGTGTCGTTTCGGCACCAATTCAATTAAATCTAAGGCGACACGTTTATATCACGAAGCGCCCTGCTCGTAGCTAGTAACGCACGTAAGTACAGTGACTTCCAGGTTAGTTGCTTACATTGAAGAGCGCGTCAATTAAATTCTGCTTTTGCGAAAACGCACGCATCAAGTTCTCGAAAGTGTATGCGGGCGTTAACCGTAATGCTTCCCAGAATGCTAAGAGAACTGTGCATGTTACCGGCTGTTATCATGAGCATTAGAATAATATCTGAACCCTTATTCTGCAAATTTTCACGCGCTCCGCAAAGGAAGCCTGATATTTGGTAAACTAAACCAGTCAGTTCTTGCGTTTTGCATTAATACGTAAGGGTCTAGGAAAAGTTTATCACTCGGCCGGCAACTGTATACTATTCGTAAGAAGTTACTTATAAAGGCGGGCGCGTCCGTCGCAGTGGCTTTTCTTTTTTTTTTTTTTTTTTTTTTTTTTTTTTTTTTTTTTTTTTTTTTTGCGATGGGTTTTCAATCATCATCTAGTGCTGGTATACGCTGTAGGTATTATTAAAATATGTACACATTTACTTTTATTTTCGTGCGTGTGGTTTATTTTCATCCATGCCATCATTTGTTCGAAACACTAAAGCGTCCTCGTCGATGAAGTTTAGTAAAAGACACCGATCGATAAGAGAGCTGAAATACGTAAAATATTTTATTCAAAAAATGTCTGTGCTGCTTGCGAAAAATTCTGAAAACAAAAATATTCTCAAAAGACCTCGACACCGTCAGTCAAGAAATTTGAAACTCTATGTGGTCCTGCTAAGCTTTAAGTGCTTGGCTCTCGCTCTTTTCGAAGCGTTTTCCCTGTTCATTCCCTTCACTAAGAAGTGAAGGCGAGTGAGCACGTAGAACGAAACGAGCTTGATGCTCACTTGTTCTTTGTGATCTGGACAGCCGACAGCTTTCGAGTTCAGAAAATTAGTTTTCACCAATGAAAGGATGTCAGAGATGCTCTCTGTGTGCAGCATCGAAACACTGAAACATTCGGTAAACAAGTTTTCAAGTGCGGCAATGAAATCGTACAGCTGTCGGGAGGGATACAGAAGTCCGCCCCAGTCGCACTGCTCTGTGAATTGCGAGGGGAGTTGCTCAGCAGCTGCGACAGTTTTCTCAAACAGAAGCACTTCTTTGCATTGTACGCATGCCAATTTCAAGACGCACTTTCTAGCGACGTACCCAGCTGTGTAGTAAATGAGTCTCGAGTCACTTTTCTCCAAAGCCACATCAATGTGGTCAGCAAGCTTTGCAGGCATTGAGGCAATCGTGCTTTCAGCCTCATCTAGCTTTCCCTGTGATAAAAGTTCATCAATCTTTCTGTGCGCTGCTTTCAGACCCTTTCTGTCATGCACGGTGACAAGAGCGTTTATCATGTCAGGATTTGCATTGGCACTGTCCACACTGTGAGCCAAGTTATAAAAGGACAAGCAGTTGACGGTGATTAGAAATTCGTCCGGAGAAGGGTGCGCGTTGCAGCCACTTGATTGGCGAACGATGCCGAAGAAGTGTTCCACCGGATCGGTGCTTAGTCGCGATGTCATCATGTATTTGAAACCTACGCTCTCTGTCAGGTACTTCAACAATGAAAGGGTATTTGCAATAGTGACCCTAAACCCGGTGGCAGTGCATTCACTGAGAAAATGCCGCTTGTCATCATTACACGCTTCCCAATCGTTCAGGTACTCCAGAAATTCGGACAGAAATGCAGCATCAGAAGAAGTTGGCCTAAGTGCTTCGGCGCGGAATCTGGATGTCATCACGGCGATCAGTCGGTTGATCCTCCTGCAAAATAAACGAAAGAAACGTACGTTAGAAGGGCACTCATTGTGCGTTTTAGATATTGACAATTATATTTCATTTGAATCTCATGCGCGACTCACGAGAAGAACACCTGCGTTGCCTCGATGCTGCCACATTTTTTCTCGATTTCCTCCTTGTAGAAGGCCAGGCCTCTTAGGACGTACGGTCCGAAAAGTTGAAAAGCGAAAGTGGTTCTCATCTTTTCAAAAGAGTTTGGTTCCAGATGCGTCTCAGTCAAATTGGGCATAACTTTCAGTGTCCGAACACTGCTGTCCCGCAGATACGCTTCTCGAACTGGACGCACGGACACCTAGAAATATAAATTGCGAAAAACTCAATTAGTGTATGCAACAAACACTTAATTCATTGTAAAACGTAAACCGCGGATCTATACGTACCAATCCCTCTGGTGTTGCAAAACCTTTCTGGAGAAGCCCATTCCTGAGGCATTTGAGCAGATGCGGAAAATCGGAGATAAAGTGCAGTTTGCGCTTATCGTCAACAGGATGCTGTATGGTGGAGTTTATATCTTTCGATGACGCCGACACTCCAGCCAGCTTCCACATCTTCCGGTTCCAAGGGGCCCCGTCACAAGTGATGTGGTCAACAAACAATCCTGCCTGTTCAACGAGGATGGTTGCTTCCATTAGAATTTTCAATAGAATGTCCCCTTTTACATTTCCTTTGGTCGCAAAAACACCTACAATTTGGCTCCATTTCCCTGCGAAAGGCACAAACATAATGACCATGCCGTGATCACATTGCTGGTACTTGTCCTCGGGCCTTGTAAATTCTCCAAGGTCAACGAAGCCTTGAATCTGGCCAGACGCCGTCACACTGAAGTGCTCTGACAGCTTCATCTCGTCCACCAACAAACCGCCATGCCTTTCGAGGTCTGTCATGCTCGTGGTTTTCTTCTTTAGAGTATCCATTACTGCTGCATTAAAACCGAATGCTGACTGGTATGACCTCAAGTATCTTTTCAAAGTAGTTTTGCTAGGCATCACGAGAATATCATTTTTCCTGATGTGCTGATAGAGCCGGGGACTTTTCAGTTTCATGAGTAAACATTCGAGAATCCACTCCTGATTGTAGCGCATGCCTTTCCTGCTCGTTTGTTTTGCCGCTTGAAAGCAAGCGCGAACACTTGCCTGCTGCTTTCGCGGCAATAATGATATTTTATCCTCTAGTGCTTCATCCGCTACATTCGCATTCTTGGCCCTCATTTCTTCAAGACGAACTTCAATGTCAAGCAGCCTTGCCGCCATTCTCTTGTTTTTCTGGCTCAGGACCCGCAGTTTAATGGAGGCTGGGTTTCTTCGTTCCTTTCGTTTCAGGTAGCTTTTTCTTGTGAGTGTTACCTTCCTCACGTACTTGCATGAAACGCACGAAGAACCTGAAAGTACACGAAAAAAAAAAAGCGATGAGCTTGTAGTTTGCCTGAATATAAAATATGCTCGAAATGCAAGTAATACTTTCACTTTCTGCAGGCAAATTATACTGTAGTGTATTATTCCGTACTGGCAGCATAAAAGGTCACATAACTGTCCTTGCATACAGCTCGGTACTGATTACATAATTTCACAATATATAAGCAGCGTCTCAATTAAACGTTTGCGCGCACTCACCTTGTTGATTAACTGCTCCCTTGCATTTGACGCTGAAGACCAGGCCGTCAGAATGGGTAATTTGCTGCTCCAGTTTCTTCGTAAGATTTTTATAGGTGAAGTCGCTCGATGCACCGGCCCCTCTGCAAGGGTGAAGAGACTCTGCACGGTCAAGGACTTGTTTGGCATCGTCAAGGTTATAGGCGACCGTTTCGGAAACCAGTGTCTTCAGAACATATGTCCTACAAATGACTCCACTGCGGTCGGTACCGTAATTCATGAGCACGGTCTTTTCAATGCGTAAGATATCGAGTTCACGACTAAGGGAGGCCGACACATAAGCGATTCCGTCGTAGTTAGAAAACTTGTGGATTGCCCAGTGATCGTTTGGCCGGACGACGTCTCTCAGTTCAAATGCGTAGTCGCTGTCGCATGGCCTCCCGCTCTCGCACTCCTCAAATGTCAGTTGCGGTTCAACTGACCCCAGCACAGTTCTTTTTGACGTCTTGTCTTCAGAGGCTGAAGGTGAAGCCGCTCTCTTCCTTGTTGACTGCTCTGGTGTGGGCTGCTCGTCAAGAGATTCCGGAAGATGCGGTAAAATTGTGGGTACCGCATCATTGCGAAGCTCCGGCTTTCCACGCTCTATACATACTTCCCGGCCTTCGATAATGTGTACATAATGCCTCAGTATGTATTTTGCCTCGAAGTGGAGCTCACATATGGCATCGGTGACTTGCAAGGGCCGATCAACGCGGCTGAGATTCTGGTTCCATAGCCGGCGCCTTTCTTCATCTTGAGGAACTCCAAATAGTGAGAGCTTGGGCTGGTTTTTCACTCTGCTGTATCCGGTTTTGCAGCCCACGACACAACAGTAATTTCTGCGCCGAGGCGTGCTCATCCTCTCATCTTCTGAAGCAACTTGGAACACTCCGCCAAGCAACCAGCAGACAAATATGTGCGCATGCAAACCTGCCGTCTGCGTTTGTCCAGGCGGCTTTTCTGCAAGGAAGCGACGAACCTCCGTTCACGGAAAAACACATATTTTATTTCATTTCGCTTGTTTTTGCAGCCAACAAGGTGTAAAATAAATAATCAAAACATCAAGGGCGAAAACAGCGCAACAACGACGTTGCGTCGGACAGACGACGCAGCATCGAGCAGACGACTGCATCAAGAGCGCAGCGCCTCCGCCGTGCGTACCGAACCGCCACCCGCCGCTCCCGCCGGAGCAGACGACAATTTCAGGTGAAGGCGACTGCAGCGCCACCACAAATTTTCAGCGTTTTTTGCTTCACCCTCGCCGCTTGCCGCCGGCTTCAGTGGACCCACTCCCCTTGTCTAGTACACTCTACTAGTACACTCTACCGAAACTACAGTGGCTAGAATACTAGAAGTGTGATCACCGCCAAGCGGCTCCTATGGGAGGGAGTGACGCCGCCTTCCGATGTTTCCGCTAGGTGGCGCGCGCTGTCGTATACACGTCAGGCTCTCAGGCTGAGCACGCTGTTCAACTCTGCTACTCTCCGGTCGAACGTGCTTCTTTTGCCTGTTTACGCTGTTCTTTCCTGCTGCATTTGCTGGTCGGACAGCCTCGACGTGTTTGTGTGATGTCTTTTCGGAGTGCGCGCCGTGAGCAGGCGTCAGAGCCACTGTTTTAAGCCCAGATGCACGACTGGGTACAAATCGAGCAAGCAGAAGCTTTCATTTTCTGAAGTCCACTGCGAGCTCCACTTCGAGCACGTTATTAACTGTGAGGTAGTGCGTTTGGACAGAGCTAGGCCTGTACTTTTGCCGCATGTAGTTTCAAGGATCTTCCCAAATACGCCTTTCTACCTCTTCAAACTTGTGGCGCAAAAAAAGAAACCCAAAGGAGAGATCATGCCCGCCGCTTCTGATTCCTCAGAAAAGACGTCGAAAGGACGACGACAGGGAGCCGCAGAATTAATCAGAGCCACCCGACCTTCAAGTGCGCCCGTTTACGATTACACAGACGTTCCACTTCCTTGAAATCGATGGGGAAGGCACGTACTTGGTGACGAACCGTTAAATGTCGCCTACAGCTTGTGCACGCCTAGCTCCGACATGAGTCTTCTTCACGCAGAGAAACTTATTACATTTTGTGCCAGTGGAAATGCCATAACACAAGAAGTGTTTGTGCGTGGTGTAAGATTTCTATGAATGGGCCATGTGAACCAACCTCTCTTCTGGAGGCTGTTGATGCCATACCAGTGTGTTCAGGGGCAAGCTTGTTGCGCGAGTTTCCTTTTGCATCATCGGGTAAGAACTTGAAGGTCTGGAATGGGAAGCTATCCCATCACAAGTGTAATGGTACCTCAAGTCAAGATAAAAGGCGCTGCATGAGTTGTAAGTACTTGAGGAATTAAGCTCTTTATCAGAGATACCGAAAGAAGAAAGCACCAGGCAAACTGACCCGTGCAACAGTACGCCGTCTTACAAACAATGTGAGGACTCTCCACCAGACCATTGCACAACTGAAACTATAGAATGAAGAAACTGAAGAAGGTGCACTCCTGAGCAAAATCGACAAGCTCCCATCCAAACAGAATTAAGACTGCTATATTGCAGTGTTTTGAAGCTGCAAGGCGCAAGTCCCTCAATGGCATGCGCTGCAGCCCAGAGTGGATGCTGGAGTGTGTCATCATGCACATGAAGAGCCCGCTACGTTATGAACATGTGCGTAGGGAGAAAATTATTGTGCTGCCTAGTCGTACGTGCCTCAGAGCATTCATGAAGTACGACACGTGCTTTGGTTTTAACAAATGTGTCCTCTTGGGCATTTCTACACTGCTAATATGGGAGACTTCGAAAGTCATGGTGGACTGATCATTGACGAAATGAAACTTGCAGAAAACTTTTGTGTTCAGCGGGGAAGCGGAAAGGTTGATGAATTTGCGGACCTTGGTTTCTTCACTCCCGAGGCTGACAAAAGTGTTCCATGTTTGTGAGAAGAGTAAAATGCTCTCTGATTTTCTGTGCTGTTGTTAATTGAAAAATATTTCCAGTTTAAATACGCAAGAACAATTAAGTCCCTAAAAACTGCCTCATGCAGATGTTAAGTATAAAAACATGAAGGCAATTGCTATCATAGTGGCATTTTGTCGTGCTTCTTGATGTTTCTTATAAACTTTTGAAATGGCAATACTCCCCAAAAAATTAATCTGGTTACATAACTCAGCGCCAAGGAACGATTGCGAAGCTGTTAGCTAGCCGCAATATTTGCGATCGATGTAAAGATTCACTTATGCATATTGTGTGTACGGTTGTAGCATAAAGTTAAGTGTTTAATATCTGCCGCGAAGTTGATTCATATGTGAGGCACTCACGCCCTGCAATGTAGTAGAGACACATAAAAATCCACGGCATCAACAAAACCATATCGGCCACAAACCAGCCTTGACATAGCAGCTTCGCTGCAGTGAGCCGAGGGAGCGACGTGTAAGCTACAACCAGCGCCACCTGGACAGCGCCGGTCGAGGCATCGGTGGAGAGCGTCAGCGCAGGCGGCGCGGTCTTTACACTTCCCCCTATTCTAGCCACTGTACCGAAACCGCCCGCACGGATTATAATGGCTGTCA
>JALIZH010022244.1:0-22950 GCA_030522465.1 Rhipicephalus appendiculatus | reverse complement strand
TGGGGACAATTCTGACCCTTGTGGGAGACCTCTAGTTTGCTTATGCCTTAAAGAAAACAAACCAGATCGAGCGCAATAAAATTCTCTGCCGTTTAAAAAGGCATATACCCATGCAACGAAGTAGTGTTGTAAACCGACGTTCTTAAGTGAATTTATTAGTTTAAAATGTTCCACGCTGTCATAAGCTTTTGTAATGTCCCGGGTTACTAAAGCGGCAAATTGTTTATTATTACGAGGAAGTTGTATTCTACTTTCCAAATCGACATGGGCACACCAAATGGAGCATTCACACCTGAAGCCAATTTGTCATGGGCTCAAGATCATGTTTTCAGTCAACCAATTATCTATCCGAATGCGTAAGATTCTTTCAATTAACTTTACCAGATTAGATGTGAGCGATATAGGTCTGATGTTATCTAATGTAAACCGAGGACCTTGTTTTTTTAGTAAAGGAATAATTTGAGCAATTCTGCAATCAGGTGGAATCTGTGAATTTCTAATAGAATAGTTAATAATCGCCAGTAGGTCCTGGGGTAGAACCTTATGAATAATTTTTATTGCCGTTGTAGTAATGCCATCAGGACCTGGCACTGAATTGGACAAGGTTTTTACTACTTGTGCCAATTCTGAAGCAGTGATCTCATCAAAGTCGTCACTTTTTTCTCAGGTGACCACGTCTAGTGTGAGAAGGCAGACGTGAAGCGACTTTAAAGCCCTTTTGCAATACCTTCAAGCAAACTAGCCAATTCACTTGGCATTGAACCCACCGATTCAATGTTTATGGATGAAGGAATGACCTCTTTGGTTCTAAGGAAATTAAAAAGGGCTTTCTTGTTGTCAGGATTTGAAAGGAACTCAGAACGCTGGCTATCATAACTGTCCTTCGCAGCGGCAACTGTTCTCTTAAAAATGGTAGCCGCATATTAATTAATCTTTACAATTTCTTGGGCATTGGTTGTAAAGTAGTTTCCGCCGCGCAGCTCTTCTTAGCGTGTACTCACGTGCACAAGCTGAATTCCACCAAGGATTAGGAGAACCTTTTTTAGATACCTTTACGTTAAATTTCGATTTATTTAACGAGTCTTTTATCACATAGTTTACATTAACGACATTTTGTTCTTCACTCTCAACTATTTTGTTCCACAAGGCCGCATGTAGTAATTTTTCGAATGTATTAAAATTTACATGCGTTCTTGAGAGGCTGATTACTGAGGTCACCGGACATACAACCTCAAAAAGTATACGAAAGTGGTCACTACTTGTACCCAAGTACAAGGTAGATCACGTAGAGATAGTGAGGTTAGGAGTGTGGAAAAGTAAGGTCAATCTGGAAAGAGACCGTTTACAAACAAAAGTGGGTGTTCTTGCATTAATGAATGATACATTATTCTTTGAAGCCAGATCCCACAAGCGCTACCCACTCATATCGGTTCTGGAACGCAACGAAAATTTTTGTTTTGAAAGCCAGGTTTCTTGAAAAATAATTACAGCAGTAAAATACTGATAACAAAGGTAAAATAAATCGGTAGATGCTGAAAAAATTGAATGGCAGTTCCACTGTAAAATTTATAATCCCCCCTATTTTGTCAAAATACCAGCAGTATTCACTGCCTTCTCCAAAATACTATCTTTCAAAAAGTCATTTTTTGAAGCGCTTTCCTTATGGTATTTTTTAGTCTTAACCTTGGGACTCACTGGAGAACACTGTGCTACAGGCGACGCACGCCGTTTCATGTTTCTAGATTATGATTCCATTTGCGATTCATGGGAACCTGAATCAGAGCTCCAATCCGAATCCTGTTCAATTGGTATTACTACCTTACGGCTCATCTTGGATGGACCGGCTTTTGGAGAACACAATTCCTCTTCGAAATGTGTTATTTTCTTGCGAATAATTATCGTTGAACATGTTTCTAACGAACCCGCATTTATCTCTTTAGGTGGCGAGTAGAGAGTAGAGCGGAGAGGTCATAGCCGAGTGAATAACACTCCACAGTATTTGTGTCATCTGCGCGTTCACTATTTGTGCCAATGATTTTGTTAATGTTACAAAAAGATTTTCCAATGCCTTTGCCATTGTCTTTTCCATAGTGGATGCTATTACTTGCGGGAGTGAGGAATAGCACTGGCGTATCTCCGAGAACGCTCTGCAATGACGACTCGAGTTTCGCGTCTAGTACTTCTTTTTTGCTCAATGATCTCCATTATTTGCATTTCCTGAGCCCTTGCAGAACATCTAAGGTCGCCAGCTGCATGAATTTCATTGCACAGGCAACAATACCTTTCATGTGCTGTACACTCATTAGAGTTATGCTGCCCTGCACACATTTGACAACAGACCACCGATCTGCATCCCTTTATGCTATGTCCGTAACGCCAGCATTTAGTGCACTGCAGTGGACGAGGGGATATCGATTCAACCTGATATATGAGCGGCCACGCCTTCGTTTCGGTTGGTCGGGTTGTGCCGGCAAAGGCAACTATCACCGACTCAGTCGGGATCTTCCTGTTGTCAACGTTCCGCGAGCATCGGAACACTGATACCGCTCCCGCCACGGAGAACATTTCTAAAATCACTGGTGGAGCTAAGCTCGAGTCCACCCCACGGACTAAACCTTTGACACATGCCAAATGTGGAGGTGTAAAACAGCTCATCGGGAGAGATGCAAAGGTTTGCATTTAAGCAGATCTGATACACAGGCCTCGTCCGGCGAACGACACAAAATTCCTCCGCGACCGAACTGTCGCACATCAGTCATCAACTAGAAGTGTTCAGTCACCTTCCGGAGCTCCTCCTGAATGCTTTTTGGATTTTTCATCCGTATGAAATCTCATTAGTTGGTACCAGGGCAACGGGAACGTTGCTCAGACCACTGCGCGAGAAAAGATCGATTGGTAACTCATTGGGAGCAAGAGAGGCCGATCAGGCAGCATTTGCCTGGCCGGGAGACGAAAGAGACATCACTCTAGTCTGCCTAATTCAGCAACACCCGTTCAGACCACACTCCCTGGGAGGATGCACCAAGACGCCGCTGAGGTAGAGGCACAGCTCAGGCAGGAGAAGGCCAGGCAGGATCCCGACGAAGCCTTAGGACAGGACAGCAAAGGCTCGAACACCTCTAACAACTGTCACGAAGAACGTGAGAAAAGGTGGCTTGCATACGTTCTTAAACGGCTCGCTTGATTCGAATGCCTCGTAATATAGGCCTTGGGTCATCTTTGCATGCAGCGCAAGAGACTTCGTCCTCTTCCACGAAATGGTCACTACAGTAAACAATTTATCATTGTGTCTGGAAATTGTGATTATGAAAGGTACAAGTGCTACTTATTTACAGTTTTACCAAAAAGGCTTCCGCATTTCGCCCCTCAAGCAACTACGTCGCCGTTTTTTGCCCACATGTGTTGTTACGTTAGGCTACTTTTGTAGCCCTTAGCAAAAGTTGGATACCTCTTTGCTAATTTTTTTCAAGTTTTGGCAATTTTCGCCTTTCAGACCAGGCAATTCTCGAAATGACTAATCAAAAAATAATACCGAGGATGGAGTATAGATAGCATTAAAAATTGGTCTTTTAAGTTTTTTTTTCTCCTGGGCCTAGCACAGCAACACAGAGGAATATGGGACTTGAAAACCATAAATATTGTATTTGTTTCGCCAATGCCTATTAGCCCAGACGTAAGCGGAAAAGAACCTACGGATGGATGCACATGGTGTATTCACGACGGCTCGCAGTTTCAAGCAGTAAGTGCCGCAGTACTGAAAATCCAGCATGCCTTGAAATTTTCAATGGGAGACTTAAGGGAAGCCACGTCTCGAGATATCGAAGGTTTCAGCACGCTGCCTGTCACAGTTACGCTAGAAAAATAAATATAAATGAGCTAATTCATGGCCATAGACCAGAATATCATTTTTTGGTTTTATTTTACATAGCATGTCACACTACTGCTTTGTTTTTCCTTGCCCTGGAGTTCTGTTCTGTTCACATAAATGGGGTGTGAACCTTTAAAAACACAGGATATCTGCTGTCATTATTGGAGTCAAGGAGCCTGTTTGACACCTCTCTCACCGCGTATACGCTTAACATTGCACGAAACCTTCGTCGGAACATGTCCAACTAGCTAAAGGAAGTTGATAGAGTACCTTCTAAATGCAAGCGCCCCGAAGCTGATATTGTAAGTGCGTACCACATTAGGCGCCCGGAATGCTTAAAATCCAGTACTCAATGCAGGATTAACACAACGCTTAAAATAGTCAAAACAATGCCAAAATAAACACTCTCTGAATGGAATAATTAAAGGAAATAAGAAAACGGTGAGCGCAAGTAATAACTTAAAGTTGCTAAAAATATGAGAAAACCTGCGGTTGACAAGGGCGCTGCAGGAGAGAGAGCTCACCAACGCATCGCTGCCTGCTGCCTCTTCTACAATTGCGTCCCCCCACTGCCTCTTTTACAGCGCTACAATTGAAGGGGGAAACAACCTGACGGAGCTCGCTGCAGACAACCCCTACCGAAAACGCCGTACTTTCCGAAGAACAAGTCGCCTTTTAAGACAAGAAATTGTTTGATGCCGGGTCCACCACGGCTCCACTGCCGTATTTCCCTCTCGGATATGACGTAGTAAAATATACGTTAACAGGTGACAAAGAAAAACCACAAGAAAAGAAACCGGCAGATCCCACGCATTGTGGGAATCGATGTAATGCGAAAGCAAGCCAGCAAGCAGCCGATCATGCGGAACATGACATGCATATCATTATTTTTATGTTACCACCTGCCACTCATGCTCGTAATGCAGTGAAGTCATGCAAAACCAATTCTGGTGTATATCACGCAGTGAAACGGCAGCGAGCGCGCCATGAGCGTGGCATGCAAGTTATGCTGCACATGACATCTCATGATTCTTAAATTAACACTTGTCATTTATATTTGTCACAGTCACGTCAGGCAATACCGCACCTTTTGTATATCAAGCCAACGAAACGGCCGTGAGCGCGCCATCAGCGTGGAATTTAAATCATGTTGTGAATGACATGGATTTCTTGATTTTTTTTACGATCACTCATTTATAACTGATCACGTAGCGCCAAAATTTGACACAGGACAATAGAACGGACGAATTTTGGCGCTACGTGAATAGTTAGGCATTACCGACATGCCCGACTTCATACTCCTGTCATTTATGTTTGTTATACAGACACGTCACGAAATACCAAATTAAGTGTATATCAAGGTAGTGAACTGGCCAGGAGCGTGCCATGAGCATGGCGCAAGTCATGTTGCACATGACATGTCACGATTTCTATATTACCACTAGCCATTTATGTTCGTTATACAGTACCGTCCCGCATACAATATTTGCTGTATATCAAGCAGGCGAAACGGCCGCGAGCGTGCCATGAGCGTGGATGCTAGTCATGTTACACATGTCATGTCACGATTTCAAATTTCCACATGTCATTTATGTTCGTCATACAGTCACGCAACGCAATACCAAAGTTGGTGTAGATCAAGCTAGCGAAACAGCCGCGAGCGTGCGATGAGCGTGGCATACAAGTCATATTGCACATGACATGTCATGATTTCCCATATTACCACTTGTCATTTGAGTTCGTCATGCAGTCACGTCGCGGAATACAGCATTTGGTGTATATAAAGCTAAGCGAAACGGCCGCGAGCATGCCATGGGTGTGGTATGCAAGTCATGTTGTACAGGCATGCCCATCATGATTTTCATGTTACTGTTTGTCATTGGTGTTGGTGACGCAGAAATGTCTCATGATGCCAATTTTTTGGATATACAGTGAAATCTCGGTGATACGAACACAGCTCATACGAATTTCGGGGTGATACGAATTTGTATTTGGTCCCGGCCAAGGCCCATTGGCCTGCAATGTAATGGAGAACGGTTGTTGCGAACCGATTTTGACCCCGTGACGTTTGATACTAACGTACGCTACAGCCCAAGTACAAAGAGGTCCTATCCGCGCTGTCGCGGAAGACGCTAAGCACGTGCGAACGCGGGAACTCAAAAGCGCGGGCATGCGCGCCGCACCGCCAAGTCGTCAGAATCGCGGTGTCAACATGCGTGATTGTTGAGGTCGCACTTGTGCGGGCATGGCTGTAAATCTCCCAAAAAACCTCCCCAACACCTCCGCGATAACAAAATCATAACAGAGAACCATGGTTTTGTAATGTTGAGGCCTTGATCTACGGCGTCAAAGCGCTTCTTTTAATTTCACCGTTAATCTGGTGTCATGCGAAAAAGCACACTAAAATTTGGAAGGGACTACTGCTGTCGCGGGTCACAACGCACCCGGCCGTATATTTACGAGTGCTGGTATGATTGCCGACATCTAAAAAACTTAACCGACAATCATTCAGAGTTCTTCCCCGACGTTGCTGCGGTCCTGAAAAACAGTAAATGAAAATGTACGCCAGCTTTCTTTTGTCGCATGCGAATATTCCATGCTTTCTGGTGATACGAATTTCGGATTATACGAATATTTTTGGTGGTCCCGTGAGATTCGTATCACCGAGGTTTCACTGTATCGAGTTAAGAAAGCAGCCGCAGGGAGCACCACAGCCATGGCGCGTAAATCATACTGTTCATGACAAGTTAGTCATTATTTTCATGATATGACCAGTCATTCAAGTTCGTCGTACATTCATGTTACGCCGTACAAATGTTGGTATAAATCCCATTAACGATACGGTCTTGAGAGCACAAATCGTAGGCGGCTAGATAGATAGATACGCTCCAAGTCTGCCGAAGACCACGAGTCGAACCTGCGACCCCTCTCTCTTCAGCGCGTGGTGGGAATCGACTCAGCCACAGAGCGTACGTTCTTCAACCTGCTCACGGCGAGCCATTTCTATACACCATTTGCTTTTTTGGCGGTACTCAGAGTTCGGTGGCTTTAGGCGTGGATTGGTTATCACTAGCGTAAAGGCGCGCTTTAATGGTCGGCACCCCGAGCACATCGATTGATCCGCGCGCAAATCGCGTGATGGAGGTGGTTTCTACGCCTTGCGCTGTCACCACTTGGTTGGCGGTAAAGTTACAGGATAGCGCAGAGGTAACTTCGCTCGCTGCAGCAGCCGCGTTTGGGAAAGGAGCTCGCTGCTCACAAACGAAGAATTAAGTGTGACAGTTGTCTACTTCGCGCTTGTCCTGCGTATACCTGTGCGTTCGAATCGTACGTGCCTCTTTGTGTTTGAGCAGAGTGCTTTGATACAACCTGTGATAGTACGCGCTCGTCCCGTGTATGTTCTGTTCGTGCGTCCTTTCTGGTTGAGGAGTGCGCTGCAAGTTTCGACCTGCTTGCGTTGTGGCGAAACAATGCACAATTAACGCTCAACTACATGTGTGAATACACGTTTCACTTTCGTGTTGTATCGATTCATATGAGAGAGTGATCAGGCGATGTTTTTTTTAAAGCTGGAGGCGAGACCTTTTATCTAATGTTCATTTCGTGCTACAGCAGATTGGGGTGATACTGCAGCACCGGCTCTGCAGGTTATATTGCCGAATGACTGTGTGTCCTACCTTAGATAGAAACCAAAGTAAGTCAATATTTTTACAGGTCCGTGATTTTATTTTCACTCGCTCATTATTGTGATCGGGATGCTTTGTTTGAATATGCAAGTTATGTTTCGTTTATTTCTTGAACGACGTTGGTTTGGGCCATTTAAAAGGCTTTTCGCTTCCATCGACATATTTTCTCATAATAATTAGTGCGAGCATGATAGCGAATTTAGGGAGCGTGACAACAACATTTGTGAAGTGAGGTAGGAAGAGATTTCTAATTCCGCATATACGGAAATCTAAATGAACAGGTCCGTCAAAGCTCTCATTCAACATCTAAATGGATTTCCTTTGGCTCAGAAGGTGAATACACCTTCTATGGAGCACATCCTACAGTTTCCACTGCCATTGATATCTGCTTTGGACTCAGTAAACACGTAGCTGCCTACTAGGAGCAATATTTACCGCTAAGCTCATCAAGGAAGAAATCGTGCATGACCTACTCGTATGTCTGTTTGCTATGTGTGAACGAAGTTGAAAAAGGTCGTTCATAGGTCTTTGATAATTAGATTCATTCAAGAGACTGATCTGTCATCGTCGTGCTATTGATAAAGAGGAAATGCATTGTTAAAGATTTAAAAAACCCGGAAAGACAGTTAATAAGTGGATGGAGAGTGTTCTCGTTGACTAAATATGACACCGCCTTTTTTGCTTTCGTACATGAAGGAACACGAGAAACAATGTTGCATTAGCCCGATATTCTAGACACAGGAACTCTGTTCCTGTCCGCAGCGACTCCCTCTTCGCGTAGTCATCCGTGAAAGGGCTATTCAGTTTTGTTAATCTTCATCATAACTAAACCAATTGGAATAATTTTCCCATGTCTTACAAATATCACTGCCTATCATGTCATATGTGTACAGAACAAACAGATATCGACTGGTCTGAGTGGTGCTCTATTTGAAGTTTCAGAACTAAACAATGTGTTAACAGACTTGATACCTTAATTATGCTTTCAATGGCTTTTACTTGATCCTTGTATTCATAAATGGCACGGAAGTTACAACTTACGCCTAGGAATGTTTGGTTCAACTAGTGCTATTTATATCGCGTTAACACTTTCAGTAGGAACGTATGCCATAACAACTGTCATCGTATTTTTTCTTAAATACTAACCAATGTTCACTGAAATCTACATGATCGATAAGCTACGAGCATCGCCATCTGGATGTATTTTCATGATACATTCTTATCGACTCAAAATATCGTCTTTTATTTAAAGTGTAACTTTTCTGAAACAATTTTCATAACGGTCTCGTGTTTCCCAAGACGCTCTAGGTGAAAAGAAAATGACTTTTGTATCACAAATAATTGTTTTGCTCATATTGTAGTGATACAACTGTCCTCTTTTATTTAAGAATAAGAGCAAGATTAACAACTGAAAAAGTCGCCAGGCCTACGCGGAACGCGCACCACAGACACAGCGAAAGCTGGAAGAGCGGCCTTTACAAATCCTTTTTTAAGTACTCTTGGTGCAACTACTACAAGCACACTTGCATGGTACCGACTACGCCATAAATCATAACTTTTGTTTAGTGGGGATGCGTACACTGTGCCATAATTCATCATTCCTCGGGAAAGCGCTGTACCCGCTGTACACTTGTAACGCATTATGTGCACTTTGTTGATGCTGGCTGACGACGATGAAGAATTAGGCCGGAGGCTTTTTGTAATGGGTTGGAGCATTGAACGACCCACTCGTTACGCAATTCGCATTGTGTGACGCGTGGTCGTTACTTTACTGTTCTAAAACGCTTTATTACACATGTTAACGCGATTTCTTACCCGACATGAAGCCTGCACAGTGTCAGTTTCTAACGCAGTTTCTAGCAACGGCGTTAGCTCACTGGTAGAGCACGCAGAGGACCAGGATCGTTTCCCATTCTGTCCTAGGTATTTTTAATTAATTAATTTTTTTCTCATTTCACGCGATAAAGATTACGGACACCGGCGGCGGCGGCGGCGGACAACTACGGCACAAGAACGGCCCTTGTTGTGATCTCATAACAGCTTTCGCTGTAATAAAAGCCAACCAACGTGTAACCTGCATAGAGAAGCCAGTTGCACCCCAATTGAAAACTGTGCAAACTGAGCGGCATCATTCCACCAGTGTGTCGCCCTGTGTTTATTTTTTATTTATCTCCTTTTTATGTTATTTTGTGTATATAACAACACAAGATTTTAAGCCGGACGTAATGTGCCAACTGAATCAAGTTAATTCCTCGCCTAGTGATAACATCAAAGCGCGTCACGATTTACACCGGGCGAACCTAGTGTGACGTCACGTACCAGGGCTGCCGATCCTCGCCTAGCGATGCAGCACTCGCGCTCGCCCATGACGTCATTGCGCATGACGTCATTTGATTCACCGACAGCTACTCGTGTCACCACGCTAAAAACTATCGCGGGCAGTGGTTAGTGCGATTGCTTGCGGCCGGGGTCTGCGCCAATTATACACCGAGTGACCAGACGTCACCTTTTCTATACAGACTGGTGCTCTGCCTCCGTGCCGTGGATTCAAACTTGGTGTCACCGTGTGTATAGACGCAAAAATGTGTGCCCTCCTGAGGAAGAAGCAGGGGCAAAGAGAACGGTGTCTCCAAGCCATGTCGGTAAAGAATCGTCGACAGAGAGCGAATCCGGAATTCCAGGCTAATCAGGAAGGAAAACAACGTCGACGAGCTGAGGATGAAATTGATTTATTGAAATACAAGTGATACAATGCATATGATAAGTACAGATACAAAATGAGGTCTCAAAGTCGCGAGACTGTGAGTGAGACCTCCTATAAAATCATACATCAGAGATATAACGCTATAGTAGACAGTGGTAAAGATAGAAAAATACAAGTAATACAAAATGTACTGATAAACACGAAAAAACAAACATAAGTACTACAAAATGTACAAATAAGCATGAAAAGCCTACAATAAAATACAATAACAGTTACTCTGAATAATATAAAGCAATAGAAATTTAATAAGTGCAAACGCAAGGCTTTTTTGAACATTGCAGGGATCCGTTCTTCATATCGTGAGGCAAAGAATTCCACAAGGACACAGACGAAAATTTTGTGATAAACTTGCCATAATTAGTCCTGAGTTTGAGTAATAAGAAGTTGTTAGCCTTTGCAAAACGAGTAGATGACGTCTGAGGAAACTGACATGAGTGTATTAAAGGAATGGGAAGTTTTCCATTCACATATTTGTAAATAAGAATGCCGAGAAAATATTTTCTCAGCTTCTAAACTGATAAAATTCCATGTGAGCAGAGTAAGGAAAGTGCATTTGACATGAAGCTGCTGATCGTTATTATTCTGAATGATTGGCTCTGAAGATGTCGGATGGCTGATAAATGAGTGGCATGCGTATTCCCCATGATGAAATGCAATAGATTATGTTGCTGTGAAAAAAAAGCGTAGTAAAGTGACAACAATATTTCGAAACGAAAGAAAGGGCGAACTTTTAGCAAGATTCGAATGGCATATGCGGCTTTCCGCGTAAGCTGTAATACGTGTGAATGAAACTTCAGATGTTCATCAAGTTCGACCCGGAGGAACTTCGTACTAGAAATAGCCCGAATTCGAGTATCCCTTACGTAGACACAAGGGATTCTTAGGTATAATTCGATTACGTGACGAAAATACAACGAAATTTGACTTTTTAGCATTTATATTTAATTTATGCTTATCGAACCACTTAACAATATTTACTAAGTCGGTATTTAGTTTAAGTAACATTGAGTCAACCTCTTTATCTGTAGTTAGTAGTGGTATCGTCCGCATAGAGCATACAGGACGATTGTGCTATACTTTGAGGAAGATCATTAATATAAATTAGGAATAAAAGTGGGCGCAAAATTGATCCCCTGGGGAACACCGATGTTGATTGTTTTAGGGATGGAATAAGTACCGGACACAAATACTAACTGTTCTCGATCGCGCAGATAGTTACGAATTAGTTCTAATGGTACTCCAGATACACCAATTGACTGAAGTTTCTGGAAATAAAATGTCGTGTGAAATAGAATCAAATGCTTTTGAAAGGTCAAGAAAAACGCCACCAACAACATTACCGCTGTCAATAGCAGATTTAATTTCGTCTGTTAGCGATACTAGGGCTTGTTCGGTTGAGTAACCGGGCCTGAATCCAAATTGTTTAGTCGAAAGAATGTCATACTTGTCTAGGTAACTTCTTAGACGTCCCGCAAAAAATCTTTTCTATGGCTTTACTGAAGAATGAAAGAATTGCTATGGGCCGGTAATGAGACATTAAACGCTTGTCACCTTTTTTAAAAGACGGGAATAATTTTTGCTTTTGACCCAGAGTATCTCGAAAAAAGAAAACAACAGCGGGAATACAGGCGTCATAAGTGGAACAATATTCCTTTGTTGTCGAACCTAGCTTTATATAGCATTATCATTCCATTATGAATAGTAAAGCTCTGTATGACTTGCTGAACTCAGCAAAACTTGATAGCGCAATACCTATGTTGGCACAAGAGCACAAAGAATACGACTAAGAACGCTCGCGCTGTTGAATCATGCGCAACAGCACCAAGAGACATGACCGGGATGCGGTGTATTACTACAACTGCCCCCATGGGATTATTGCTATGTGGCCACCAACAAGCTACTTGGATGCATCCATCAAGAGGTGAGCGGAAACACAATTTCTAGGTACACCCCGTTCCACCCTTAGTTTTCAGCACCTCAAGTTTTTTGAACAAGAGGCATATGCATTTGCCTGGATGACATCTTCTATACTGCATACCTCCGTAGTGGTCCCTTCTCAGCCACATGTCTACCAGACCTGCTAGACAACCCCATTACGACCGTACTAGCAGAATTAGTTGCGCGCTGTGATGGTCTTGCGGCTATTCAGCCACTCGTCCAAATGTAACACCAATCAAATGTGATTATTTACACGGACTTAACGCCATCTGTTCACACACTTCGTTGCGCTCACCTTTCTGTGGATGTAGCAAGCAGTTTCACCGTTGCGCTGCAGCTTATCCATGTTCAGTTCGAGTTGCGCCGATCTAGGGCTGATGCCGCTTGCCATCATGTAACGGCAGGTACCTCTTAGCTCTGCTTCTGCTACCACTTTCTGACACTGAACATTTACAAAGACAATCACTGCACCACGCGATCTCTCATACCTCCGCATGGTCATGACCTCCCTGGTAGACTTACTCGTCAAGAGGAGGCATCGCTCCGAAGAATTTCCGGGAGTGCGGCTGTGACGCCTTCCAGCCATACGAAGTGAGGGTACACCGAAACAACTGCGAGCTGCCCTTTGTGTCCTGGACTGATGTGGGTAGCCGACCTGAACCACCTTTTATGGACACACCCTTCGCTACAAGTGGCTCGTTGAGGTCTCTTACGGTGTGCGGGACTTCAGCACGCCAGGCTACCGGATTTGTGTAATGTGTATTGATGCAGTAGCACAAACGCAATAAAAATAAATAAATAAACCACGTTTTGGAAGCATTGATAGACTTGATGTCCTTCAAGTGCTGCGGAAACACATTAGAACGGCGAGCTGCATTAATGGCCCCGAAGGAAATTGTCTTCCTGTCTACAAAGTGATCGTACCGACCTATAGGTGCTCAAGGCCTAGTCGAAACATGGAAGCACTCAAGGTGAAGCGCAAAGCCGACAGATCGCAAGTAACGCGCCTTATCAATGAGATACAAGCAACGCTAGCCCAACACAGTATTACGCAAGAGCAGGTTTGTATCCTCAACGGATGCCTATAGGCGATGCGCAAAGCGCCGAGGACGCCATCTGCCGCCACGGCTCGGAAGCGCAGGCGGGCTCGGGCGAGCAGTTTTCCCGCGAGCGTGTACGCGAGCGCACGGATGGACGTGTTTTCATCGTGATTTAACGCCTTTGTTCGGCTTCAGCGATGTCGAAAAATAACTGCCGCGTTGTCGGCTGCTCAAACACATACAAAAAATCGCCAGGAACGCACTTCTAGAGGTTTCCGGTGCTATTTCATGAGCGAGATGCGAAGGCGGTAGATTGCGGCTGTCCGACGCAGAAGGTAAGCAATCGCGCTTTCTTTACGACAGTGTTAGAACGATTACCGTGTTTTTATTTCTCCATTTATGTCGCTACGTCTTCAGCGAACGCTACTACGTTTACACTTGGTCGCCTCGCCTGCATTGTAGACGCTACAATGCACATGAGGTTGTTATTACTGATAAGACGCTATGCCTAAACTCTCTTGAAAAACGAATGGCGCGAAGCGCAAGCCAGAGAATGTGGGGCAGGTGACGGCTCCTTTACAAAAGCGCCGTGGAATCATACGTGTGCTGCACGAAATCGGCTGCATTCTACCTATTGATGGCACTGGAATGCGATCACCGGTGCAGAATGTTCGCTGTGCGCTCGCCTCAGCACCTGTGTGCATTGAAGGCTTTTGACAGGACATTCAACCGATTCAACCTCCTTTTGAATGCCTCGTAACATGACTTCATGCTGATGTGAACAAGGAGGGGGGTACAGGCTGCCACCCAGGCTCCGGCAAAGAACTCTTGCGAGGCTTCTTGCTTACAAAAAAGGCACGTTTATTTACATATTTACAAGAGTAAACAAACTAGGCGTAGAGACGCGCCTTTACATGAGAAGAGTTCGCAAGCGACAAGAGGCCCCCCAGCGCACTCTCGATGCGCTCCTTCTATATTTGTCCGTGCACGCGCGTCTTGTCATGTCTTTTCACAGGACGCGGACTGCGTGTACCAGCAACGCCGATGCGCGTTCCCTGCAGCGCACAAGAACACCTCTTGCGTTCCTGCTGGACGCGGACTGCGTTTGGAAGGCATGCCGATGAGCGTCCTTTGCAGGCCGCCTTGCCGGTTATAACAATGCTAATAGGAAATCCTTACGCCACTAGCGCAAGCTGCCGAGATATTTTTTCACAAGTTTATCGTGCTGGTTTCAAAGTTTTGCCAACGCTGACCCTTCGCGTGGCCACACCCTGAAATCCGTGCGCCGGTGCGACAGCGCTCCCTCAAAATCTACTATATAAACACATGGCGCGTAAACGAAGCTACTGTGTCGAGAAAAAACGTTGGTTCACGCGTTGGTTCACTATTATAAAGTGCGGCTCCTTTGCGCACACTATCGCCGCAAAAGTAATAATTTGGGACGCGCAAAAGCGGCAAGTCGCACGCGCGCACTTCCATCATGCTTGCTTGCAGTGAAAGGAGGCGTCTGCTACGCGGCCCGCTTGCGGTTCCGACGGCCGCCGCTACGCGGCTTTCAGTGGCGCCCCTATAAGCGCTGCGCATCGCGGATACCGCCTTCACACTCACCTAAGAGCAACTGACTCCCATATTGTCAACCTGCTGTCAACCACGGATGACTTAGTTTGACCGGGTTGGGGAAAATAATGATCGAGTCTGAGTGACATTCGCGAAACTCAGGTATCTGATACTTCCTCTTCAGGAGTCCCAAAACAAGGCACTATCAGCAACTTCAAATGAACAAATGCAACGCGCGCACCAGAGCACCGTCCTACTACCCAAGCTCGGCCTAATGAAGTTCGAAGGGCAACCGTAATTGTGGGCACCTTTTGGGAGAAGTTCACCCAGCTTATTATCCGAAGCAATTTCACCTCTCTACATTTGGTCTCGACCGGCGACGCGTCATAGGCGATCACGGGACTTCCAACAACATCAAGCTGCTACTGTGAAGCCCAGGATATTATAAACAGCACTTTGTGAAGCTTCGCTTTATAATTCAGGCTCACATGCAGAGACTCATCCACATACAATCCGGTCGATCTCCTAACGACCTTGGAGGACTTCGATGCCTCTACGGCATGGTGGAGTCCCGGAAACGCGCTCTCAATAATTTCGGGGTCATCATCATCATTAGACTGACTACGCCCACTGCAGGACAATGGCGTCTCCCATGTTCCGCCAGTCAAAGCGGTTCGGGGTACTAGAAGACAATTATGCCGCAATGCTGCACATCATACTCTTCAGATCGCTTCCTCACAACATAGTCCCAGACTTGAACAAGACCACGACATGCCAAAGTTAAGCGGGAAAAAGACTAGGTGGAAGGACAGGCCAACAAAAACAGCACAGTGAGGAGGAATCGAAGGCGAGCATTAAATATACCCTGTGCTTTATTCAAACATAAATAGAGTCCCGAGAACGAATAATCCTACATGTTTCTTTAAAAGAATATGCGTCGAACTGCGAAGCTAGATGTTCGCGGTAGCATGATACCCCTCTTCGCGCCATCAATGTTCAACGACTCTTTGACCTTATCCCCAAAATCACTTCCTCGCAAGAACGCCTGCTTTTTCTGTACCTCAACGGCCCAATATACATAGCAGAGCGACTTTCTTATTCCTCTCGAACAGAAGAAAACAAACATCTAATAACTGGCGGTTGCTACTTCCGCTGTACCTTGCATCATATAGCAAAAATGGCACGAGAAATTCTAAATGTGCTAAATTCTAAAGGCACCATGGGGAAACAGTTTGAGACCCTCGGATAATGAACTCAGGCGCCGATCCCCAGAAATTACCGAAACCAAAGCACCTCCAGATCATTAGAACTGGAAATTGCAAACGGCAGTCAACGCAGTTTCATGACTAAGTGATTGGCTGAGAAACTACATTGTCGAGTAATGTAGCGAATTTGGCTAGTTGGAACATACTCCTGATGGTCAGCGCAAAAAGAGCCAGGCTTCAATTGCTCTCACTGATGCTGAGGTTTCATATCTACAGCATACGTGATTTGATTCTTGGTCGGGGGTGAGAAGGTTTTGTTTGTGCCTTCCTTTCTGTTTATCTATGCCACGTTTTTTCCTCGAAACTTTCAGTTGTTAGGCACCGCATGTGTCGTGTACGTTCATTTTTCATATCCTTTTTTGCGCTGACCGTCATCATCACATTGTCGAGTATTCGATCACGTGATTCTTGCAGTCGGATATTTTTAAGACAGCGTCAAGACTTTCCAGCCCGTGTTTGTCGCTCTGAGTTCACTGCGTACTGCCAAGTGTCTGTGTATTCAAACTATCGTCAGAATGATCATAGTTTAACTGAACTCAGTGCACACAGACGAATGCGAAATAGAAAGGAAAACAGGCCAAGCGAACATCAGCCACCAATCCATTCCACGACCAAGTAGAGATTTTGTCGACAAGCTCGAGCTCAAAGGATATCACTTCTAAGACGTTAATCAAGATGAACGCCCGAACACTGTCGACAACTTGGTCAGCAGTGTCTTGTACTGGTTATTTGTCACGACAAACGTACAAAACATGGCCAACACAGAAAAAGCCACCGAGACCACCCTAGGCTGGACTATACATGGACTAGCAACCTCTTTGGTACCGTGATGCAATGAAACGAGGCAGTTGTATTGATAGTAATAGATACCGACTGTAAGTCGCAATGGAGAATATATGGCACATAGATGTTATGGGAAAGAAATCCAAGGAATATAGAAAGACCTAGGACGAGTACACTGAATCACTGGAATGAACTTTCCCGAAGGCGCATGCAAGCTGCATTCAGAGACCACTGAGATATTTTGCAGTCCTATAAAACTACGCAAGTGGGCATCAGATGATTCGCCCATTCCTGGAACGCGATTTATGCAACCTTAGGAATGACAACTTGCAATGTTGAAAGGAATAGGGAAAGGCTTCGTAATGGAATGCATCCTGATACCGATGTATTGTGACGAGGTTGGACGTTGAAGGAGTCAGCAGTAGGCGGGTCCAACATGAAACTCTTTATCTGGCCGAACTTGTGGCCGGAAAACAGAAAGTCAAAATAAAGCAATACACATTGTACACTGATAGCGGCGAACACAGCGTTGGCCGTTGATAAAACTCATTGGTGGTAAGCTGCGTGTGGATTTATACACGCGGCATCGCATGCTGTAGCCTTATCACTGGTGCTAGCGAGAGCTCTCGCATAAAATGAACTATTTCGCGTCCTGCGCGTAATCTAAAAAAATGAGCTGAGACAATCGCGTAGCCTCCCGTACACTGCGTCGCGATCAGCGCGTAGCGTTGCGAACAGCCTTTGTGGGTGGAAAACAAGAAGGAAGTGACGTGGCAATGGCCCTCTCTGAAAAAGCATCACCATGATACATAGAAACAGTGCATGCAACACGAAACAACAAGAAAGCAAAGAAAAACTGAAGTCCTCGAGTTCCTTAACGTGCGTAGAAAGGTTTAAGGCACACCACATGCACGAGCTCGGGGCCTGCTCGGCGCCGCCGAGAGTTCGTGATGCCGTCGAGGACAACCTCACAGTCGAGTATACCGAAGTGCCCTGCACAGTCCAATATATGTCAAAGAATCTTCTCGCTAAGTCCTCTTCGGCGAATTGGTGTCCTGACCCACACACGGTCGCCTAGTTGGTATTCATAGTGGCCTCATCGAAGTTTGTAGTGATGGCTGCCGTTATTTTGCATGTTCTGGATGCGCAGACGGGCGAGTTGTCTGGCTTCTAGAGCTCTCTGAAGGTAGGCAGTGACGTCGAGATGTTTTTCGTCGGTGTCGTTTGGTAGCATGGCGTCGAGCGTCATGGCCGCGGGTTACGTAGACCACCTTATATGGCAAAGCTGCGTTGAAAACCAAGGTAACGTATGGAAGAATGACATCCCACGTCTTGTGCGCGACGTTGACGTAAATGGCCAGCATGCGCCATTGGTCTGTGGATAGCAAGCGGTGGTGCGGCGGTGAATTCTCTGACTGTATCTGAAGATCGCCTAAGTTAGCTCCGCACTCAAGACCGTAACTCTGTCGGTAATGAGGACCTACGGGGCGCCATTGCGCAAGACGTTGTCCTCAAGGAAAGAACTTGGCTACATCGGCGGCGCTGCTATGGGGAGGGCCCTTGTTTCGCTGTAGCGGGCGCAGTAGTCGGTAGGTACGATGATCCACTTGTTTCCGACATTCTTTATTGTCTGGTATGGAAAGAATAAAGCCTGAGCTCGCGCTCTGAGAATATATATAGCAGGTAATGCCAATTAGAAAAGAAAAATCAACAGGGCAGAGCCAAATGAAATTTTGACGGGGACGGAGAAGGGGATTCTAACCCAAGACAAAACGGACAAAAAAAGCTTATTGTTGTTTGTTTACAATAATATTCTTGCTTCTAACATGTTTCTTCGAGTTTAATCTTCCACTGATGAATCCTTGCGAGTGGCAATTAGAACTGGACGCGGCGTGCAATTCTGAAGTGCTGGAGCTCTTCAGTCTTGTCTTCCTGGAGTCCCTTGCTTGTGTTGTTTCCTGCGGGAGTAGGTTGTTGACTGTTGGTTTTAAACTTCCTCGCTTACGGAATGAGTGCTCTGTAAAAAAGGAACATTTGATTACTGCACCCCCCCCCCCCGCCTCGTTAGTGTCCAATTGAATTGAAGGTGAGTTGCATTACTTGTCCTTAGTAGCAGATGCGGAGAATGTACGTAGAGCTGCAATTATTCGTGCATTTCTGTTTTTTTATTTTTTTTATTTTTTTTACTAATATTCAGTGATTGAGAACATGAGAGAATGGCGCGGTGCTTAAAATACTCTGTGGTCGATTTGTAAGTGTGGATTATATTTCTTCATAAATTTCAGAGATGTTATTACATGGTGCTAATTCTGAGAAATAGAATTTTGAAGACTGACAGAGGGTCCTCAATACTTAAAGATTGACCTTTCGTGAGTACACAGAGCATGTATATATATATATATATATATATATATATATATATATATATATATATATATATATATATATATATATATATATATATATATATATATATATATATATATATATATATTTACTTATGCATCCATTTTCAGGGTTTTTTGTTTTGTTTTTTTATCTTTTCTTTTGTTTCTACTTCTTCTTTTGCTTCAGTCTCTTCTTTTTTTTTACTTTTTTTTTTGCTGTCGAACATTTTTTTTCCCTTTGTTCTTTCTTTTCTTTTTCATTTCTTTTTTTTTTTTGTTGTTGTTGTTGTCGACGTCGGGAACGGCCCCAGTAAATCCATAGCGATTTGCTGGACCGGTCTGCGAGGTGTTTGGATAAGCTGAAGAAATGCCGCGGGCCTTGACAGGGGTGTCTATCGTCGCTGACAGTCCCGGCATGTCCTCGCATAATGAATGAAGTCGGCGGCAAGGCATGACCAGTAGTACTTTCCTTGTATATTCGGAAGCCTGTGTAAAAAAACGAGGTGCGCAGCTGTCGGGTGGTCGTGCAGGGCGTGCAGAATTTCTGGTCGCAGTGCCGGAGCTACAACCATAAGGTAGTTGGCCCGGACCGGGGTGAACTTCTTTTAGGAGGACGGCGTTTTTCAAGAAAAATGACGCCTATTATTGCCTGAATACTTTTGGAACAACGGCGGTCCTGCCCACGGGGTATTTCACTAGGCCCCTCAGTTTCGGGTGGGCTCACGGTCGTTTAGCGAAGACGTCGGCACTTATGGTTTCCAAGAAGCAGTTATCATTCTGGACTTCCTGTGACGGTGGGTCGGCGGGGCACCAGACAGGCAGTCGGCGTCGGAGTGTTTTCTTCCGGACTTGCAAACGACGGTAATGTCAAATTCCTGAAGTCCTAGGCTCCTCCGTGCCAGACGACCTGAATGGTCCTTCAAGTTAGCTAGCCAACTCGAGGCGTAGTGGTGACTCAACTTTGAAAGGCCTGCCGTATAATAAGGCGCAAAACTTAGATGTGACCCAGATGAAGAGAAGGTACACCTGTTCTGTTGTAATATAGTGCCTTTTACCTTCGATAGTGCTCCTATGATGCTGCATCGTCACCTCTGGTCTTGTTTCGGCGAAATCCCCTTATGAAGGGTCTGTCTGCTAGGCGGGGGGGCCGATGTCTGATGACTCGCAAATTACCTTCACGGGCGGCGGAGGATCTTTGGCATTTCGTCGTACAGCAAGCGCACCTCTCTCGGTTGTGGCCCTTTGTTTTTTGCATATGGGCTCGCGGATCGGCCATGAGTAGCGCCGGTGTACTGCCGACGGTGCCGTGAGACCTAGCGTGCTGTTGTGGCTGAACACGACTACCGCCGAGGTCTCCACTTTGATGCGGTGAGATAGTCGGCGATGTCCCGTGACAAATCACGTCACTCAGGGCGTAGCGCGTTTATGGCAGTGGGAAACCCAGCTTTTAATTACATAGATAGCCCATATGTCAATCCGTACGTGTCTTCATGAATTGTAGATTTGCACAGTTCACCCTCAAATTTTATCCTGCTTTTTTCGTGTTTTTTCATGATTTTATCAGCTGCCCACTCTTTCATGTTTGTGTATATACGACGTGCGTTGTTAGCAAATAAACAGTTGCAAGTTTGCACACATCTGTCTTCTCGTTTTGTACTTTTGTGTCATTTTAGCGCATCCAAAGAACGATGCCAACTAGACCCCATAGAATCCTTATTGTACAGCAAAAACGTACAACAAGAAATGGTCGTGACAGTATTGTCGTTTCCTCCGGGGAACACTGCGCAATTCCTTCAGCAAATACCATCATAGAACCAGTAGCAAACTATTACGTTATAGACGACCAGTCGCCTGGAAGACCCACTTCGCATGCTGGATTCTTCCGCAGTAAAGATGAAGCAGAACCCGGGAAGTGAGAACCATTCATCCGCTCATGAATCCAGCCTTCTCAGGCAGACATGACCTATGTGGCTTAGTTAGAAAGAGAAGAATGGCCATTACAAAACATGCCGAACTTTACCGACCGGGTCACAACTTGGCTGCTACGACAGCCCTAGAAGACGGAGCAGAAATGTGCGCCCCGTAGAGCCTTGAGTGCAGAACAAATAGAAGCCGGCCAATCATGCCTTCCTAAGAGTGGTGGTCGAAACGAGACCTTTCGAAGCTGAAAACAATACACAGCCCCGATAGCGCCATCGTGCGAGAGAATTAAGAGCGGCCTAGTTGTTTCACAAAGGTCGAGAATGTCCCGACCACTATAGAGCGTAGTTCGAATACAGGTGTCCTATAGACTACAGAGTACAACTGTAAAATGGGCCGTTCAAACCCTGCACTCATTGGAATCAAACTTTACACGAATGTGTCTTATGCTGAGGTTCACCAAGACTTTCTTGATGTCTTTTTGTCACGGGAATACGTCAGGGAAAAGTGCACACGATGCGATGACAAAGGAACTTACTACAAGAAAAACAGGTCCGTAAAGAGCAGTTGAACTCACGATCTGTCGGTCAGCGACGGCAGTTGATGGACACCCCAATCGCTGCGTCAGGGTCAAACTTGCCGGAGACTACACGAACACGCCTTTCATCTCTCACACTTTCCTCTCGCAGCACTCTTGGTTCACGGGGTGCTGCCATAATCTGGGAGCGGTAGATAAAGTAGTGCATGGTCTTGGTGGTTAGCTCTGGCAATGCGCCGTTTCTCCGTTGCTATGGACGTCCCATTCTGTGCGTTTCCAAAAAGAAGTGTAATTTTGTCGATGCTTTACCCCGCGAGCTGGCCGCTTCAGCCAAAGCCTTGCTCATAGCATCAAATCCATATTGAAAACTTTGCGAAGCTCGCCTGGCTGTCACAAGGAGGTCCCCCGCTCAAACCACGAGAAATTAAGGCCATTCTAGAGGGGAGACACGAGGTGCGATGGGCTTCTAGCACGGCCACCGCGTGATCTTTCTATTAACTTTTTAACAATCCACGCGCTGGCGGCCTCAACCCAAGCTGAGTAAAGAAGCTCAGCTTGCTACGGCCGACGCTCTTTTGGCTGCCGCACACGCTCTCCTCATTTAAGGTGATCGACCTGAGGAACATTGGCAATGTCGCGCTGCCGGGGCCAGTCTTGGAGGCCAATAGTAAAGCATGATGACACTAACGCAGTGGCGTAGGCTGCAACCTGTTTCGGGAGAACGGGGGGGGGGGGGGACGTCCTTGATCCGACATGGGGAACGGGCAAGTAATGACCGAGTGTCAATTGGTGCCCATATCTCATGGGAAAAAATTGACGGCAGATCCACGAGGTGAATGATGATGAGATTGGGCGAAGCTCCTGGAAGTAATCATCGGTTAAACCGTGAAATTTCTTCCGTTAATTCGCCCGATAAAATTGACGTGAAACGATTGATTAAATGTTTTATCAAACTTTTATTGCTGGTTTCCGTTGTCCTTTCATTATGACCAGCTTTGTGGTCGGCTGAAATGTAAGCTAAAGTGGTTCTTGCATACGAGCACACACCGACGGCAACGAACATCGTCAACTACAAACCTGTATCGCGATATGGTTTTGATTATAAAACCATTGCTTTAGAAAACACCTGGCGTCTTTAGTTAAGCAGCTGGCGTCTTTTCGTTTTGCTTTAGAAACATCTGGCGTCTTTTCGTTTTGCTTTTAG
>JALIZH010022243.1:0-47494 GCA_030522465.1 Rhipicephalus appendiculatus | reverse complement strand
CTAATCATAGTGGCTCCTGCCACAGTGGGGAAATACTGGCCCCAGCGTTATTTTTATGGTGCATATGACGCACAGGATATATGGCCCTCTCATACACAATATAATCATAGCTGAATACAAAGGCATGACTCAAAATGTGTTGTCACATATAGCACGACATTCACACAGTTATTCCATAGTGCAAAATGAAATCAAGCTTTATAAAAAAACACAGAGCTCGTACAGGATTCAGATACATATTGTAGGCTGTTCAAAGACCTTTTTCGATTGTGCAGAGCCGCGTCGCATTTGCGGCCAAAGACATCAAATAGGATGCGAATTACATGGCATGGAGCACTAACGCAAGGCATGTGTATCAAAATATAATGAAAGAGCCTTTATTTGCACTTTAAAATGAAAAACTGGTTTTAACATGCTTCAATGCAACACACAAGTACAGTGTAGTGAAGCATACAAACAGCGAGAACAATAGTGCAGTGCAGCATTCCTTATTTCTCTAATATACTTAAATAATACATCAAAGCACATTGCAATCTCCATATTGATACGACACAGTTTGCACATCTCGTGGCATGCCTGATGTGTAACATACATGACTAGGACTTTTCATTTCACAATATTCCTTGTGCGTTCAAACAGTCAGAATGCTGGAGAAACAATAATACCGGAGTGAAAACAATAAGCACCATTACAATGGCTTAACAGTGTCACTGCATCCGAACCATGCAGAATACTTGATGTAAAGATGTAAAATAATAAGCGCATCACATAATCGATAACTTGTTGCCGTAAAACAATGCAATTTCAAACAATACGAAATGGACACACAAACACAGGGTGAAACAGTAAAACAGCAGGATTCACTTAGACTCAGACTCACGGCTCCATCTGAGTCTGAGTGAGCCGACTCATGCGTTCATTAGCGTACAAATAGCTTCTTCGAACTTGGTGTAAATGCTATTTAACACCAATATCTCACGTAATCGGTGGTGTACTCAGTGGTTGCAATCAGGTGACGACTTTTGTTTTGAAAGAGACAACTGACATGAGATATTTTTATCAAAAATTCCCGAGAAAGAGTTTTTTGGGGGCGGGGGAGGTCACGGCACCCACCTGCTCCTCCGAAACTCACGTTTCTGATCAATAAATATTGAGCTGGCGTATGAATGCTGGTGCTTTGAAGTATGCGTGAGCCGGTGCGGGTAGAAACGTGAACCTACGTAAGGCTGATAGTAAAGCTAAGTTGGGTAAGTAGAACCGCAGATCGGCAAAAAAGTGTAGAGTTCACTCAGGCTCACTCAAGAAATACATTTTGAGCTTGGGGCTAACTCGGACTCAGACTCACCAACATTTTACTCAACCGGACCCAATTTGACTCAGACTCACTAAAAATTTTCTCAGCCGGACTCACTCGGACTGAAACTCAACAAAATATTACGCACCCGGACTCACTCAAACTCAGACTCGCGGCTCGATTTCAGTCTGAGTGAGTCTACTCATGAGTGAGTTTGCCGACCTATGTGCAGGACACAGAGTTCTGGAACTGTGTTGACTTGGGATAATGTCCCTTGCGTTGGGGCTGGCTTCCAGATTCTCAGTAACGAAAATTTTTAAATCAAAGTAAAATATTTGATCAAGGTGTCTGACCCCTGCGTGGAGGAGTGTTACACTGCATGCCCAGGAAATGATAAATGTCCATTTTGCGATGGCTCGAAATCGTGTCGCTACTACTTAAACAATTCAAATACAAAGATGGCAACTGAAAGAGGAGAGAGCCCATGCTCTAAACAAATGTGGCTGCAAGCTACGGGCAAATAGACACGTGCACTGCAAAAAACACGAACGCGCACTAAGTCGGAGACAGTCATATGAGGAAGGCGATATACTAAGCGGTGGCCTGGGCGAGTTGGTAACTCAATATCGACATCAATGAAGCAAATAAAAGTGTAATAATTAACACAGTAGCAGATGAGAGGCCTGAAAGACACACTTGCGTACTGAAAACTGTAAGCGCATCAAGAAAAGGACAACGAAAACAAACACAAAGTGTGGTACTTCCAACTGGTACTGTGAAATTAACACGCCATATGTGTGTTTATCTTTGCTTTGATGTGGTAACATCCCATGCCTCGGAACAGAGGCCACTGAAAAATTTTTGCAATTTTTTTAGTGTAGCTTATTTCACTAAATATTGTAAATCTTAACATTTGCACGGAACCAGGATGACAAAGCTAAGATATCTTGCTATCATGCAGCAAATGTTTTTTGATGAAGCGCTCTAATGTCGCTCTCCTAGAAAGTGTTCGAGTTTTTGCTAAACCAATGGATTTCGTTGTTATCTTCTGACATGGGCGTCGGCAGGGGGGTGCAAAAGGGGCACTTGCCCCCCCCTCAGGCCACATGATTACTTGCCCTCACCCAAGCTGAACCAGTGCTCTCCCCCCTCCCCCCAGCCGCGATGCAACACTCGTTTGCACTCCCCAAGAGAAAATCCTGCCGACGACCATGTCTTCTGACGACCTCCCTTTTTTTCAGTTAGGATTTACCTCTTGACGCACACCGTTTTCAGGTCCCATTCCTTGTTGCTGGCTGCTACTTTGAAACCCACATTAATTTCATGTCACCATCTCCAATTAGTCAACTTTGCCTTCGATAGCATATTCGTGTGCTTGGTGAAAAACTATTCCTGCATGATATCAAGAGATATTTGCTTCGTCGCCCTGCGTTTGTGCGAACGTTAACATTTTTATTCGTAAGAGAAATAAGCAAGGCTACATGCATAAGAAAAATTTTTTGAATATCATGTGCTCTCAAGCATGCGTTTTACCATGTGATGAGCGAAGAAAACACATATATGGTGTCTTCGTTTTGCAATCAATATCAGTAGGAAGTAGCTCTCTGTGAGTTCGTTTTCGTTTACCTTGTCTTGGTGCACTTATCAGTTTCAGCATGTCGCTTTACCAACTAGCTCGGACCCGGATTCTCGTGCAACACACTTGCATACCTGCCAGTCTGGGGACCTCAAAGGTGAAAGGGAGTGGGGTGAGGGGGGGGGGGGGGCGGGAATCCGGCCCCATAAATTGACATAATAGGGAGGGGGGGCGCTGCGACGAACCTTCGCCCTCACTGAAGGGGAACCCTGCGCACGCGGACACTGTTGCTTAGATGCTTTTCGTTAGTGCTTTTGAGGAATGCAGTAACCTCACATACAGCTAGTAATGATGTCCAGTAAAGTTATGAGACGTCAGCGACCATACTGGTACACGCAATTATACGGCGCGTGCAATGAAGGGACATATTTTGCAGGGTTCACCTGACACCGAGTAGCCCCTTCTTAATCTTAGTACGTACGTTCTCTCGCACGACAGCAAGGTACCATGGCGAACAGTGGCGTAGCCAAGGGGGGGGGGTTGGGGGGGTTCAAACCCCCCCGAAATTTTTCAGTTTTGCTTGCGTATATATGCACACACACATACAAACGCACGCACGAACATACATAAAGTATGGTTGAACCCCCCTCGAAAAAAAATTTCTGGCTACGCTCCTGATGGCGAACACCATAGAACAAGGTTAAACAATTTTAGAACCTCTCTCATTTGTCATCGTTATTTTCTGCATGGCCGGCATCGTTATTTTCTGCATGCATGGCCGACCTAGCCGGTCATGACCAGAGCTTGGTGAATAAGGTTGGGCCGAGGGTGGTTTTGGTTATTGGCCTCACATCGGCCGACCTCTGGCTGTCAATATAGGCCCAAGGCCGTAGGCCGACCTTGTAGACGGCAGGTGGTGCGCAGCTGGTTTAAATAATCTCGTGCAAATAATCTAGTGCAATCTAGTGACAGCCGACGCTGAACTCTCAAACAAGGAATTTTCTCTGACCGAGAAATAATGTGCGCGGCGTAGGAAAAAATTTGCGCCCACAGATAAAATGCAATGTCGGCTTGTGGTTGGCTCATAGTAACTGGCCAACGTGGTAGGTAGCAAAGCATGGCTCTACAAAGGACCACGTTTGGTCACCCGGGCTTTGGGTGCCGAAAATTTTCCAATCATTTGCCGACCGTTGGCTGAACGTCTTTGGCCAACTAATAACCAGCGAAATTGGTTGCCAATCAGGGCTCCACTTTGTGCCACCACTGGACGGCCGACAACAGCGGTTGCCGAGCACTGCCCACTTGTTTACCAACCATCGGCCGTCTGGCCAATTTCAGTTGGGCAGACAGTTCAATGTAAACATGCCTAGTTTCATGGTAATACGTACGCTGCATACTGTCACTTTGAGCTGATCCTTTGTCATAAGTTTAAATATAACTCACTGATAAAATCAGCGACTTGTGAATTGATGTGAAATACTTCAATGTACAGGAATATGTGCACCACACTGTAAATAAAACAGGTGATCTAAAAGAAAAGCTCATTGTGATTTCAAATTAGAAAACGCGCATGATGACCTGTCGAAAACAGTGTGTAATCGTTTCATGATATGTTTAAGCGCAACACCATCTCTTTTACCGTCCTTTCAGTGAGAATGATGAATGGTTACGAGGGGCTGCAAAATACTTTTTTAGTATGAATCACACAAAGTCAACCCATGAAGCCGTTGAACGTGTGAGGAATCTTGTGAATAATGCAAACAAGAGAGTGGTACATTAAATCTGGTTAATAGCGCGGTATATGTCGGCGAATAAAAAGTGAAATGAAAACAAAAGCCGAAACACCGATCTTTCCGACCGAAAAGTTGTTATGCGGTTTGATTGCATCCGTTGGCATGTCGTACGTATTGATGCTTCTAAAAAAAACAATAGGTGTAACATTCATAGAAACACCCTTGGGTGGAATTTGTGAACATACACCCTACACTGTAAACCAGATTACACCCATATGGGCGTAATATGGTGTGCATAACTCGCACCCCTACACCCCACAAAACGGGTGTAACAAGCAGGATTACACCTATATAATGGGCGTATTTCCAAATTTTCACCCATGGGATGTGAACATTCTTATTCACACCCATGGGTGTGTAATAGCAAGATTACACCTATATGGCAAAACGGGTGTAGGGGTGTTTATGCACAATTACGCCCCAACGCCCATGCGAAAAATTCCATAATTTGAGCGGTACCCCTCTCCCAGTTGGCTCCCATGGAAGCGCTGGAAAGCTGACCCTTTTGAGCTAAAGGGCTCTAGTCCTTTTATGGCCACTAGACTAATCATAGTGGCTCCTGCCACAGTGGGGAAATCCTGGCCCCAGCGCTGTTTTTATGGTGCATATGATGCACGGGATACATGGCCTCACATACACAATGTAATCGTACCTGAATATGAAGGCATGACTCAAAATGTGTTGTCACATATAGCACGACGTTCACACAGTTATCCCATAGTGCAAAATGAAATCAAGCTTTATTAAACACAGCTCGTACAGGATTCAGAGACAAATTGTAGGCTGTTCAGAGACCTTCTTTGAGTGCGCAGAGCGGTATCGCATTAGCAGCCAAAGAAGACATCAAATTGGATGCGAATTGCATGGCATGGAGCACTAACGACCAAGGCATTTGTATCAAAATATAACGAAAGAATCTTTATTTGCACTTTAAAATGAAGAACTGGTTTTAACATGTTTCGTTGCAACACACAAGTACAGTGCAGTGAAGCATACAAACAGCAAGAACAGTAGTGCAGTGCAGCATGCCTTATTTCTCTTATATACTGAAATAATTGCAATCACATTGCAATCACATTGCAATCTCCACATTGATACGCCACAGTTTGTACGTCTCGTGGCATGCCTGATGTGTAACATACATGACTAGGAGTTTTCATTTCACAATATTCCTTGTGTTTTCAAACATTCAGAAAGCTGGAGAAACAATAATACCGGAGTGAAAACAATAAGCACCATTACAATGGCTAAACAGCGTCACTGCATCCGAACCATGCATAATACTTGATGTAAAGATGTAAAATAATAAGCGGATCACATAATCGATAACATGTTGCCGTAAAACAATGCAATTTCAAACAATATGAAATGGACACACAAACACAGGGTGAAACAGTAATCACTTACATCTAGCAGGGGTGCGACAGCCAAGTTAGGATCTGGAGCAATTTTTTGGAGCAGCAAAATGTTACTTTTGAAACACGAAAATCAAAATTTGGAGTAGGCTGCGGGAAAAATAAAGGCTGCATTTTTTTAGCCTGAAATTCCAAATTAGCAGTAGCAAAACAAATGAGACTGGCTTTTAGAAAAGAAAAGACATATATATGCACAAATTATTTAACATCAACTAACTGATGCACACACAGTACACGTCAGAGCTGCTATTTCAAGAAAAGCAGTCTGTTGAGCTGTCTCACAGCGCAAACAATGTCGAAGCCCACATTAGCATTTGCAGAGCCAGTCAAACTGTTTGACGGGCGACCTAGAAATTCGGGAGATTTCTAAAGGAAGAGCTAAAGGGTGTGGTGAAAAAAGAAAAAGTGGCGTATGTTTTTGTTTATTGTTTCTTAAGGCCGCAGAAACGTGGTAAATTGCTCAGAATTATTGCCAGTAATTTTTTAGATGTCAGCAGTCATACTGGTACTTGTTATTATATGGCATGTGCATGCATGAGTAATTAAGGGAAAAAATGCGCTGCGTCCTGTGACAGCAAGTACTAGTAGCCCCTTATAAATCATAGAATGCTCTTCCGCATAGCAAAGGTGTATTGCGGCAAAAGTGGTTTAAAATGTTTTCTGCACGTGTTAGAACAAGCTCACGAAATTTTAGAACTGCTCTCCTTTTTTTTCTTTTCTTTTCGCAGTGAGGTTAGGGTATAGTGAACTAGTAGTTAGGGTTATGGTCTGCGCATCTGGATTGCATTGGATGATGATGCACAAACTACAGGTGATTACCGCCTTTTCTATTTCTTGCTAAAATTAATAGTACTTCGAAAATATTGAGGCTGGTTGAGTATTTTGGGTCAGCCGTGCGCAAAAATAATAAATTGCATCCAATTAGCGCAATTTGCGCAGCTCTTGCAACCCTGATCACCCAAATATGAACACACAAAAACAGCATGTAATATTTTCAACTGAAAAAAACTCCAGTATATGCTGCAGTGCAAATGAAGCTGCGCATATACAGTGAGGTGGGCTGGTTAGTTTGGATTGATATAGGATGTGACGCAGTGGAAAGACAACGTGACGCATGAGTGATTACGTGATGTGGCAATGACTGAATTGACCTTTTTCTGAAAAAAAATAAAATCAAATACACATAGGAATACAAAAGCACAAACCTTGACACCCCAGGAACAAAGAGTAAGCTTTAATGAAGCAGTAATGAGCAAAATTACTTAAGTTGATGCAGGTAGTAAGTTCCTGGTCATCAGGAACATGATGGTTTAAATAAGCACTTGTTTGATGAAATCTGATGTCGCATGCTTCTGCTATCCAGATTATTAGATGGTCTGCATGCTCCAAGATGACTAGTTAACTCACTGAAAAGGGAACGTAAGATGCACAGCCTCCCTGAGAGACATCTGATGCTCTCTGAAAAAGTCACACACTCTCTCGTTTCACCAACATATTCCTTAACTACATGACGAAGCATTGGCAGGCCTGTTGCCAATATAACTTTTGTCTATGGGTCATTCCACGCCAACTGTCCCAACCTTGGCGCTCGACCATCTGCGATTTGCTTGAAAAAAATTCAGGACAATCTTGGTAGACGAAGAATTAAAAACAGCGCTAAACACGGGACGAGAGGAGGACACATGTACGGCGCTGATAATTCTTCGTCTACCATGCAGCACCAACCAGCCCAATCAAGCACATTGTTTCAGGACAATCTACTTAAAACGAAATGTCTTCCCCCAAAATGTTTTTTGCAAAAAAAATTTTTTCAGTACCGCAAAAGGCAGGTGAATTTTTTCGGAAAGCTCGAACCATGGCTTGTAAAACGCGTTGTCCAAAAATCTTTTCTTCCTAAATTAGGTTAGGACAAATTTTTCCCTTTAGAGTGATGGTAGGCTTTTTATTTAAAATAAGTTTTATGTACTTTTACGCCTTCGTGGTTTTTTTCTTTATGCGGCCTTGAATACGTACAATATGATCCATCTTGGGGATTTTTTTAAAGGAAACATAACATTTAGCGAAATGTCATATTTCACGTTAGCACATTGCCACAAAGTTGAACTGCAGATAAAAATTAATTTGAGACGCATATAGTGCGAAATAAAGTGTCCCAGGTGGCGATAAAGTTTGCAAAAAAAAGTTCATTTTTGCACATGTTTGGTCGTAAATTCAACATTGAGGTGGTCCTAGTAAAAATATGCTCAACAGCACATTTACTTGGAAGCTTCATCGGCTACTCACTGAGTTTTATCGAATTACTGTTTGTTTTAAGAGACAAAAAATATTTTTGAATTTGTGTCATATCGCTCTCTGTGTTTCCACGTGTTTATGCGTCGTAGCAATGCGTCCTAGCGGTAAGTACAAGCTGCACGGACGCGGCGAACATCTAGACAACATAGTCAACTTTGTCCGTGCCTATTTAAATTTTACTAGCTATTATTAGCCTGAGTCAACGAGAAATGCGAACCCCACTAGACTATATTTAACCATATGCAGCTGGCCGCTGACAGCCTGCATACTATTCTTACGCAGCACCGGGAAGTGGTACCGATGTGTGCAACACACCGTTGGCTATACGCTAAGACCTAGAAGTAGGAAGAACACGTTCAAAAAACGGATCGATTGAAGTAAACAAAAAAAAGAGGATGTGTCGCATGGCAGCAAACTTGCAGTTATGAACCAACACTGGTGATACATGGTCACTTATATACGATTATGTTGGTTTTAACGGCGACTTATCCACGATGCAATGTTTTCTTTTTTCGATACACCTTTTCTTAATCGCAGTGTTCTTCCTACTTCTAAATCTGAGCATATGGTTAACGGGGTGTTGCACACGCATTGCCACTTCCCGGTGCTGCGTAAGGATACTATACAGGCTGTCAGCGGCCAGCTGCATATGGTTAAATATAGTCTAGTGGGGATCGTATTTCTCGATGACTCAGGCTAATAATAGCTAATAAATCATTTAAGCACGGACAAAGTTGATTATATTGTCTAGATGCTCGCCACGTCTGTGCAGCTTGTACTTACCGCTAGGACGCATCGCTACGATGCATAAACACATGGAAACACAGGGAGCAATACTATGCAAATTCAAATATATTTTTCTCTCTTAAAACAAACAGTAATTTGATAAAACTTTCTCAGTGAGTAGCAGATGAAGCTTCCAAGTAAATGTAGTATTGAGCATGTTTTTACGAGGACCACCTCAATGTTGAATTTACGACCAAACATGTGCAAAAATCAACTTTTAGATGTGAAGCATCTTATGGCGAAGCTAAATCTGGTGGTGGTGGTGGTGGTGTGCGGCGTGCTCTCCCTTACTGCGCATGCACAAACCCCTTCAAAAAAAAAATAAAAATAAAAAAAACCTCCTCTCCCCCTCTCTCTCCTCTAGGCATCCCTCCCCGCGGCAACCACACCCTCACTGCGCATGCGCCTCCCCTCCCTCTCTCCCCCTCCTATGCTCCGCCCTCTCTCCTCTAGGCATCCCCTGCCCGCGCTCCCACTGCGCATGCGCGTCACCCCTCTCCTACACTCCCCCTCTCTCTCCTCTAGGCATCCCTCCCTGCGGCAACCACACCCTCACTGCGCATGCGCCTCCCCTCCTCTCTCCCCTCCTATGCTCCGCCCTCTCTCCTCTAGGCATCCCTGCCCGCGCTCCCACTGCGCATGCGCGTCACCCCTCTCCTACACTCCCCCCTCTCTCCTCTAGGCATCCCTGCCCACAGCGTCCACACCCCACTGCGCATGCGCGTCCCCCCCTCTCTCTCCTCTCCTACGCCCCCCCCCTCTCTCACCTCGCGACGCCGACGCAGGCAGCGTCTGCTAGCGAGTTTCTTGGTTGAAAAAACCGACTGCTCGCGCTGCACAACCGTTCACTGGCCATCCCGTATATATGGCAATGGATCTTGACCTCCAAGGTGGTGCCGGTGGGAGATTTCTCCGGTGCGTTGTTGAACAATAAAAATTCGCAGTGTGCGCGTTAACTAAAAGCGCACTGCGGGTCTCTGTGTCCAGTCGGAGTCTTCTGTCTCTCATTGCCCATTAGCAGCGATTGGCATGTTCCAGTAGGAAACACCGCTCCATCACTGCGTGCTTTGCGCCTCCTCAGTTTTCTCGCCTGCGCCACGCTGCGATAGCGCCAGCGTCAACGCCGCCGCAAGTGTAAGCGTTAGCGCCCGCTGCTTCACATCTACACATGGTTCCCTTTAGCGGGAGATGGTGTAATTTTTTTGTAACTTTGTCACCACCTGGACACTTTATTTCGCACTATATACGTCTCATATTATTTCTTATCTGTAGTACAACTTTGTGGCAATGCGCTAACGTGAAATATGACATTTCGCTAAATGTTATGTTTCTTTAAAAAAATCCCCAAGATCGATCATATTGTACGTATTCAAGGCCGCATAAAAAAACCACGAAGGCGTAAAAGTACATAAAACTTATTTTAAATAAAAAGCCTACCATCACTCTAAAGGGAAAAAATTTGTCCTAACCTAATTTAGGAAGAAAAGATTGAAATAACGGCTATTGCAGGAATGGAATCAATGTGCTTTTTCAGGGAAATGTAAGAGAGAATGCATCCCTTCTAAATTCCAGAAAATGCCTATGGACAAACAGGCAGCAAAGCGGAACTTAAATCACAATTACGTGCAAGTGCACATGGTGCGGTATATGTCACTGTACTGTCATGCGGTAAGTAATAGACTGTACAAACGAAATGCCGTGCAAATGGAGCTCTCTCTCTCAGAGGAAAGGAGGGAAGTGGCAAGGCCTCTGCATCATACTGCACATTACCCATGGTGCAGCCATGCTTCCCATTTATTGAGATGGCGGTGACCTCCAGACATGCGAACCAGCTAAAAAAAGAAAGAGAAAGAACCAACAACCTAAAAATAAAAATGCCAATATCAGTAAAGGGGTACTGACACAAAATTTCGCGGCCGAGATAGCCTGCTGGATCGATTCCCGTGTACATGCGTGTACCATCTGCAAAATATCGACAGCGAATAAAGCTTGGAAGGTATTTTATATGAATTTTGAAGTTCGCGTGCGCGATCCAGCATTATAGGCCGCACCTGGGGGCATTGACACCCTCGGAGGTGACCTGAGGTGACCCCCCTACTAACAAGTTATGATGACGTCTTAGCCGCCATTTCTGTTTTGACGCGCTCGCCGCTGCATACCGCTGCGCTGTTGGTGACTGCTCGGCGGCTGCTCGCGGGTGTGTGGCAGCGCCGCACGCGTTGAAAGTTTTGTGTTCGGCGACACTACAGCTTTCCCTGTGCTGCCTGGGCTTCAGTGACAGGCCACAATGACCGAAATCCTTCTGCGCTGTTTCCTTCTGCACGTCGAAGTTGAGATCAGGCGTATCGCTGGATACGTTTCCCCGCGACGAACCGCGGCAGAAGAAGTGGATCGAGTTCGTGCGCGCTTGTGGACGTCAGGATACACTGTAGTCAGGAGTATCAGGACTGGTCCCCCGTGCAGAACAGTCGCGTTTGCGGGCTCCATTTCGAGGCGCATTGCTTTACCACACAGGCGCCGGACTTGGCGTACATGGGTCTTCCGACTCGACCCTGTGCATCGCTCACGTCTAGTGCTGAGGTGTTACCTAGCTTTTTTCGGCACCAACAACTTGAAGGGCATCACAATGTTATCCAGTGATTCAATCGGATAATGAACGTAGAAAAAGCGAACAAACTCTGGCTAAATGAATTGCCCTGCAGAACATTTGTGCACGAATGTGTCGGGTCTTATTATTGTACATTGCCGACGCGAGGTTCATCGTGGTCGTCGTCGCTGGTATCGCTGCCGCTTCCCGACGAATCGCTCCTCGCCAGCGGGTGAAACCTGAAGTGATTCGCCATGTCGAAAATTCCTTCCATCCCCGCCGCAAGAAAATCGTCGCCATCAGACGACGATGAGCCCGACGATGACAGCGAGGACGATGACGGCGACGACATCACGCAGCACGTGTGACAAGCGAATGCAAGCAGACGATGCAGACCGCGCGGAAGTGCGTCACTGTTCTGTGTGCTCACGTGACCGAGCGTTTCACTCGCTAGGTGGTGATAGTTGCACCCGGCGGCTTGTCGTTTTTGGAGCTCTGTCAAACCGAAACTAAGGCTGTGTCGGTAATGAGGAGCCTGTAATTAAATATCTGTCGCGTGCTGCACCTAGCGAGGTGCCGTGTTATGACTAACAGGGCCCCAGCAACACATTGCAGCGAAAAAACACGGGGCGAAAATTTTTGTGTCAGGGCTCCTTTAAGCGAACAACCGGAAATACTTCCTAAAAAAACGTATGGCTCATCAAACTTGAATGAAGTTTCCTGTTTGTCCTTCGCTTTGTCATTCTTGTTTCTATTTAAACATGTAAATTTTCTTAATCATCAGTCGAAAGTACCTTGTACCGTAATTTTGCTAAGCCCTTATGCATTTGCAATGCGTAACACATGGTAATAAAGTGCATACACAGAATGATCACAGTATTTGTTGGGTCACTGCTACGACAGCAAGCATTCACTGTTTGGCCTTTCCACACCAAGTGTACCAGCAATGGCATTTGGATATCACAGATTTTGGTGACAAATTTTATGCCTATTTGCTGTACTACGTGGAGAATTCGGGTAAAATAACTCCTGCATAAAAAAAAGTTTACTTCCGTGGTGACCTTTGAATTTCTCTCAGTTTTATTAAACTATATGTAAAAAAAATTATTTAAAATGTGCCTTTGTATGCTGATCTGAAAACCGTGCTTGCACCACAATAATGGTGCGGTTTAGATGACTCAATATAAGAATTCAAAAATTTAGGTGTCCCAATGCCAGCTACATCATTTAAAAACAATTTATAAATCTTCAAAGTTATTGATTCCTTTTTAAAAGCACTTGCACTTTCCATGAACAACAGAAATATTTATATGATTTTCAAATAAGTGTATGTACTTTTTACAAATATGTTGGTGGGCAAATTATGCATCAAATATTTCTGAAAAATTCTGAAACAGGAGTAAATATGTGATTTACAGCATTTCTCACCGCATTTTCTGTACTCATGGCGTCCAAGTAAAAATATTTTGTAGGCGACATTTCATAGAAAATTTCATTGTTAGGAAATTTTCTAAAACCACGCATAGAAGAATGTCACATCAAATCGTTTTTTTTTGTTTTGAGAAAGAAATGAATGTTTGAGATTGGCCCTCAGAATGCACATGACATTTTGTTGTGTTGCAACTTCATCACACAGCAGTCGCGCTTGCAACTGACACTTGGTCCAGGTGGTCACAAGATGAGAGGTGTATGTCAACCGGCTGGTGGAAGCTCGAAAGTGTTGTTGCCTTGCGGTATTGATTAGAAGTACTGAATTTGTGTAACAAATGTTAGCATGATTGGCAGGCCCGATGAACGCTATAGATACTAGAGAGCAGCCACAGGTATTGTTGGCACATTGTGCTGCAGGGAGTCAGCAGAACTAGTAAATATGTGTATAAATATAAAGGGTGCCCCTGCTACCTCTAGCCAGAGTTTAAAAAAACGCCGACGCACTCTATGACTATGTGACCAAGTGCATGTTCCTGACTATTGTGTGGAATGTCACACTATCTTTTAAAGTACGGATCACTTTAGGGGGGCAGGCTGTCGTATGCTGACATCGTCGCTTGGTGTAACGCAGGCAAAACCACATAAACCATAGCCAGCTGTAGCCTGCACTCGCGCTCTTCAAGAGCCTTGATGATGATTTTAACGCAGGCAAAACCACGCATAGCAGAGCCATCTGTAGCATACTGAGCGAGTACTCGTGCCAAAGAAAGTCTCCTTCCTCTTGTTCTTAAGCGCCTTGATGTTGATATTAAGTGCGGAGCACTTTAAATAAAACTATGCATAAAATTTGAAAAAGAAAAGAAGCAAGCGAGAAACAAAAGAAGAGAGAGAGAGAGCAAGAAAAAAGTAGGAAGAAAAATAGAAGTAAGTAGAAATGAAGAGAAAAAACTGCAGAATACAAAGCGAAAAAAAGAGAAAACCGAAGAAAAACAAAGCAGGTTGCCCAGCTCCGCACCTCCTTCAGGCATAGCACCCCTAGGGGTAAGCTGCCTTAATTATTGGTCTTCGTAATTGCCTAATTATGCATGTTTACCTAACTTTTGAAAAAACAAAGCTAGGTAAAAAATTTCAACGGTAAAGTTGTAGATCTGTTCGCAAAACATCCGTAGACAGTTTATAACTTTCTATGTATTAAGTAATAATATTTTTCTGCTTACTACAGAAGCCCATGAAATACAAAAGAATTCCACCTGACATGCCGGTTGCGTGCCGTGATTGCAGAGCTCCTTAACGTGATTGCAGTGGCCTTTCCTGCAGCGGTTCATGACAGCAATAAGCAGACACAGCGGTTAATGCTTGTGTTGCCGCTAGCAAAACGTGCGTTATCGCACTGCCACCACCATTGTCGCTGTCTTGTTGAGGCAGCCCACCCAGCCGAATGCTACGGTCGTTTTCACGCGGAACGTAAAGGATCACTGAAAACGGCGCGCAAGTGAGCATGTCACGTGGCTATGTCTTTTTTATTTCGCGGGCATCTCTGTTAAGCAGAAAAACACTGATACTAATACATAGGAAGCCTGAAAACTGTCTAATTGGACATTTTGCCGACCAATCTCCAACTTTCTCATGGGAATTCTTGCCCAGCTTAGTTGCTTCAAAGGTAAGCTAATTAAAAATGCCTAATGAAGCAAATTAGAGCTAAAAAGCACCACCCAAGCACTCCGTACAAATGGTTAACCAGCGAAGCTGACATGTGCGGCCCCAGTGTTTAGCAGTGGGTTCAACCGGACGCTGCACTGAAGCCTTCCACAATTATTGTTGCCAGGTTGTGGTCGAACCACAGGCGGTCACAGACGTCACAAGCGAAGCGAAAGTGCCGCTGGAGAAACTCGCCCAAAGCGGGCGCTCGCCCCGGCGAACGCGCTCCCGGAATCACGTCGACGCTGTTCTGCACGCAACGCCGTTTCTTCGGCGCGCCAGAGGGAGCGCGCCGTGGCTGCAGAGTGTTTGACCTTGCAAGCGTCGATCCCAGTTCGCGCGCCAATGGCGCTCGAGCTTGGGTACGCGCTCAGAACGACGTAACTGATAGCACAGCCAATGGAGACTGCTCGTGACACAGATGCCGAACGGTCTTTCTTTCCTAGCCATACAGCTTTCGCTGTAAAAATAGTAGACATAATCCAGGCAGTAGACAGCAACCTGCATTTCATCACATTGTCATAGAGTGCGTCAGCAATCTCTGGCTAGAGGTAGCCGGGCACCCTGTATAAAACACTGTTGTGCATTGTATACAGTAAAAACTTGTTAACTCTGATTTCACAGTTAACTCTGATTTCACAGGATCGAAAAAAATTGTCCGAATTAACCGAATTCCGAACTATCGAAAGCAAGAAGAAAAATTAGAAAAAACTATGACATCAACCTACTTCAATTTTCTTGGTGAATACATAAATGCTGTACTCATTTTGTATAAGAGCAGCGTAAAAGCCGTAATTTTCGTTATCCTGCAACTTTTTTCACAACATTACCGTAGCGCAAGACCACCATGTCTTAATTAGCCCAGAACAATGTGGCATCCCTACCTTATTACGTACCGCCCCCCACCTCCGCCAGCCTGACAATGCACGTGACGATACTTCTTTTCGGTGGTAAAGAAAAGAAATTTGCCGCAGCTGCTGAAGCCTTGGTCGCCAACGACACGATTGCGGATGGCGACCATAGGCGTGCACACGGCTAGGGGGGAAGGAGGGAGGCCGCCCCCCCCCTTCTCCCGCCCTAGTTGCCTAAGAGGGGGGGGGGCCCTCCCTGTAGCACAATGTGCCAACAATACCTGTGGCTGCTCTCTAGCGTCTATAGCATTTATCGGGCCTGCCAAGCATGCTAACATTTGTTACACAAATTCAGTCATTGTATGCCCTATACAATGACTTAAAGGGACACTAAAGAGCAAAACGGATTTTTCGCGTATTAGAAAAGTACAATTACACAATCCCGAAAAAGACCACTCTTACCGCGACACAACGCTTGGTAAGCGAGAAAACGCGCAAAAAAGAAAATGCGGGTGGAGACGCCACCTTGAGATTCCCGCACCAAACATTGAACGCCATAGATTTTGAAGGCGTCTACTGGGTCTTACGTAGCTTCTAATCGATAAGAATGAAGTACAGAGCTGGTCAAAAGTTCCCAGGCCACTATCCCATGTATTCCTATTGGAGCGTGGCCTGGGAACTTTTGACCCCCTGTACAGTGTCATCTGTGGGTGCCATAGACCTAGCATACAAAGTTTCAGAAAATTCCATCGAGCCAATGTCGCGAAAATACGAAAAATACATTTTAAAATTTTAGACGTCACGTGAAGAGATTTCGGCATGAAATTTAGAAATGAAACTTCCACCTTGATTTTCTCCGCTAATAATGAACTTATGACAGTGAAACATATTGCATTACAGTTCTCAGAGTGCAGTTTCTCAATCTAAACCAAGTCATTCTTTCTCTTTAGTGTCCCATTATTAGGGAGGGGGGCACTGCAACGAACCTTCGCACCCCTGAAAAGGAACCCTGCGCACGTCTATGATGGCAACCACGCCTTTTTAACCGCCCGAGCCCAACGAGGTGTAACACGGTGGTGAATGCAAATAGGAATGAAGCGTTCTGGCTTTCCTGCCCTCACTGTGCGGTTCGTAATGATGAGGATGGCAATGCGGACTGCACAATCCGGTTTCGGTTGGCCGTGTACGTCATTTTTGCTCATTTGTGCCACACATTTGCATCACACCAAGCTGTGTGTGCTCCCGGGATCGTCCGAATTAACCAGGTTGCGGCCAAATATGACCGAATTAACGAGAGTTTCACACCATTAAACAATGTATATGCTGGCCGGGACCGATGAACACATCCGAATTATCTGAACTGAGTAGGGTTAAATTAATGAACTCTCACCCTGTACATTTCTCTTGGCATTCTAGTTGAGAAGATGGTCCTGTAGCACGATGTGCCAACAATACCTGCCACTGTTCTCTGGGATTGTATTTTTTCATTGGGCACGCCAAGCGTGGCCACATTTGTGGCGCAAATCCAGTACTTGCAAACATGAAATGAAGGCGAGAAGACTTTTGAATTCCCACCAGCAGCCGACAAACACCTTGCACCATCAATGCCTGTTTCAAGTTCATTAGGGTGGCTTGTTGGGGAAGTTGGTACATATCCTTGGTGGGAATACTAGCAAAACCAAAAGAAAGCAGAAGGAACCGAGACAAGAAAAAGAGACAGGGACAGGAAGAATGCCGGCATTCTTCCTGTCCCTGTCTCTTTTTCTTGTCTCGGTTCCTTCTGTTTTCTTTTGGTTCTGCTGGTATTCCCACCAAGACTATGGCAAGTGTCAGCTGCCAAAATGACAGTTCTGTGCGGCCAAATTGCAATACTGCGAAATGTCGGGTGCCTTCTTTTGGGCCAATATCAAAAGCTATTTTCCTCTTAAAACGAAAATATGATTTGAAGTGAATTTCTTCATTTCTTAACAATGAAGAGTTCTAAGAAATACCACATACAAAATATTTTGTTTGGGTCCCATCAATGAAAGAAATGTGGTAAAAAAAACCTGTAAATTCCATAATTTTATTGTTTCACATTTTTTTCTTCAAGATTTGAAGTATTATTGGCCCACAAACCCAACTGTATGAAGATATGTACACCTATGTGAAAGTCACACAAATATTTCAGTTGGTCACGAGTGTGTTTAAATAAAAAAAAATTGTGAACTTTGACCGTTTTTCTTGTTTTTGAAAATATGTAGCTGGCAGTGAAACAAAAAATTCGGAATTCCTATATCAGGACATCTAAACTGAACCCCTACAGTGGCGCAAGCGCAGTTTTTCAGATCAGCACACAAAGACAGTTTTTATAGAAACTTCTCTATTATGCATAGCTTAATAAAAGTGTGCAGAATTCGAGAGGGCATCAAGGGAAATAAAAAATTGTTTTCACGCAGAAATAATTTACCATAATGCTCCATGTGGTACTGCAAAAAGGCACAAATTTTATCAGCAAAATCTGGGAAGTACCAGCCCCACAGCGGGGCTCTTAGCCTAGAATGACGCTGATGGTTTACGCTTGCTGAACCCAATATATAGTGCGCATAGCACCGAACATTCTGTATTAGTGGGCATGTGCTTGCATAATCAAGAGCTCGACGAAAATCTGTGAAGCGAGACAATGGCTGATTAGTGAATGACTGTCGCTCAACAGGTCCAAAAACCTTACCGTAAAATCCTAAGCAAGTTCCCCTACCCAAGAGCGCACCCTTCCCCTCTTCGGGATACTTGAAATAATCGTCACTGACCGAGTAACCCCACACCCCACCTCCCGCCATTTCTTTTCAGCCTGTTCTCTGCAACACAGACTTGCAGCAGCGGTTCCTAGAAACCCAAGTTCTGGAGAGACCTTTGATATGTCCACAATTCCTTAGTATTTTTACATTGTTGTGCCTTGGGTTCTAAGTTGCCACAAATTGACGAGACACTTCAAGATAGTATTTCCCCCATTGTCATAACATGAAATTTAACGCGAGGATTCCCTCCTGTTCAGGCAATACAGTAAACTCATGCGTATTTAATAAAGCATTTCATAGAAGCACAGGTGTGCATTTTTCTTAGAGGCTCTTCCACCACCATCTAGAATTTTGGTTCCGCGACCGAGCAATGGCCGCCCTCCAAATTTTGTCCAATTATCTTTCCACTATGGGTGGGAGGGGGACGCTTGTTCAAATTTGACAGTAGAGGTTTTGGAACTGCAAACAGCTTCTGCATACAAAGAAATCGCGTGTGGTTTTTATACATCATGCGTTTCAGGCTACGTGTTTGCATTTGTGCATACAGTAGGCCTATCCAGTAGAAGTTGCTTTCATGGTCGCAGAACAGTTGTAAAAGCTAGTATGGATATTTAAAGCGCAACAAAGCCTAGTACTGGTCTATAGTCCGCTCTCTCATTAAACCACTGCTTTCACGTCTCGTTGTGGCCACACCTATCGTCAAAAATTTCTGGAAGCTCTGTGATTAATGTGCTGTGAGCAAAAAGTGGCAAGTAAACTGATATTATTTTGGAAACGGTAGGTGCAATAATGAAATAGACCGGGTAAACCCCCCTTTCAGAGCAAAGCTTCATGACTGACTCTGTACATCCTCCCGAGATAGTAACCTACATTTCAAGAGTGCTACAAACATTAAACATGTACTGTAAATAGATATGAATGCCACAGCTGCTCATGTAAACAATTATAGCTCGCGCAGCAGGCCTAGAACTGTTAAAAAAACAGGGTTATACCAGTGCCCAAGAGGAGGCACTTTCAATAGACTTTTGTGGTAAATAGAGGGCTTAATGAACAGACAAACCTTCCGCTGCATTCATGACACTATTTGTGAATCGCCCTCTTAAGCTGCATACAGGTAGGCTGTCTACACTTCACCATGCAATGCTGTTAACATTATGCATCTGTATAGTTTTCTACATGTATCGCGGTTAATCTTGTGGCAAATTGATGCTTCTTTTGGGAAAATAAATAGGCAGGTCACATAGCTTGAGATGGAAACTTTCGCATCAGAGGAATGTTCTAGAAATGTACAAGGTTTTGCAGCACCCTTCGAGGAGCTTCCACCACTGCTGCAACCCTCTGAGTGAGGTCGTGAACCCGAAACAGCTGTTTTTCGGGATGTGATGAAGAGTGCACTGCATCGTCAGCACCCAGTCCATCGAAGATGATGTAGTGCGCTGTCCTTTCAACAGTCTGCATGCAAGACATGCATAACATTAAACTAAACATTTAAAAATATTGGGAAAACAATCAGAATCTCATTATGAGGCACCCTATAATAGAAAGCTCTAGTACTACTTCACCACTAGAGGTTTATTACTGTGCACATCTACGTACGCAAGCATTTTTACATTTAAGTCTACACCATGGCTTACTCAAAATGTTAGCAAAGATACATGGCGGGGAAAGAAAATGCTTTTCCAATCATATCACGCACCTCTCAAAAGGTTTGAAATGTACCAAGATACTCAATTTTCAGCCTTTATAGCAAGATTTTTTGCTTAGCTTAGAACACCATAACCAGTTCCACTACAATGGGATGATAAACATAAACCATGTTACCAATTCAGACAGAAGAGTAGCATTATTCATCATTTACCTTGAAGAATGCTTTCATAGACATGTACACAGCACAGATGTTCAATCTACTAAATGAAACTTACACTGCCGTAAAACCCCAAGCAAGCGCCCCCCCCCTCTTTAGGGAGATTTCACATATGCACCAATGACCGAGCAAGCCCCCATGTGAGCAGATAAATAGCGCTTATACAATGACCACTGCTGCCGGAAACACAGCACAGTGTATTTGTTCAAGCTCACCTGTAGACTTCTACTCCAGTTACATAAATAAGGTATACTGGATCATTTTATAATCAGTATTTCACAGGCTGCTTATTGGTCAAAAAACGATTACTTCACTTACGAGGCCACAAGTGAGGCTCACTGTTGTCAAAAAATCTTTAAGACATGCTAATTTTATTCTGCTTCGAGAGCATTCATGAGCAGCTGTTTCGATGCAGTGCCTTTGGCACATGAAATACTATATTTTTTTCAATTCCTGAAAATATCCATGTAAGAGACAATATTAAAGGGGTACTGACACAAAAATTTTGGCCTCGCGTTTTTTTTGCTGCAGTGTGTTGCTGGGGGCCTGTTAGTCATAACACGGCGCCTCGTTTGCTGCAGCGCGCGACAGATATTTCATTACAGGCTCCTCATTACCGACCAGTTTCAGTTTCAGTTTGAGAGAGCTCGAAAAACGACAAGCCGCCGGGTTCAAGTATCACCACCTAGCGTGCGCAGCTCTCGACCACGTCAGCACAGAGAACTGTGACGCTCTTCCGCACGGTCCGCATCAAGAAGCCCTTTCGAATAGGAAACGGGACAGCAGTGTCGCCAAACACAAAACTTTCAATGCGTGTGCCGCGGCCACGGACTCGCGACCAGCCGCCGAGAAGTGCAGGCTGCTGGAACAAACGCGGCAAAAAAAATGGTGACTATGACGTCATCATAACTTGTTGCAGCGTGGTCACGCGAGGGAAGTAGGGGGGGGTCACCGAGGGTCACCTTTGATGGTGTCAGTAGCGCGAGGGAGTCGATCGCTCACTCAAACTTCAAAAATTAATTTAAAATACCTTCCAACCTGTATTCGCTGTTGATATTTTGCATATGATATACACATGTTCACGGGAATCGAACCTGCAGGCTGTCTCGACCGCGAAATTTTCTGTCAGTACCCCTTTAATTGAAACTAACAGACATTGATGCCAAGGAAATTATAGGGGATGCTATTAGAACTAATTGTAATGTAAATGTGAAGAAAGCAAAGTGGACGAAAAGATGACTTGCCCCCGGCAGGGACCGAACCTGCGACCTTTGAATAACGCGTCCAATGCTCTACCACTGAGCTACGGTGGCGGTCACCCCCCCGTCCACTTTGTAGGGTATATATGTGCATTTAAACGTGGGAGCGCTGACTGACGCTCCCACGTTTAAATGCACATATATGCCCCTACAAAGTCTGGCTGTTCAAGCCCTTCCCCAAGGAGATCAATATTTGTATAGCCTGATTATCTACGATATAGATATAAATAGACCTAACGAGGCTTAAAAATGCACAAATTGCTGACCAAAGAAGGTACATCGTATTATTTCTTAGGATAGCTACATGATTTCTAAACGAACACATCATGCCGCGACGCTGCGAAGCACAGGTATCAAAGGAGTACTGATACGAATTTAAAATATTTTCGGATTGTTGCTTTAAATAAGAACACTGGTGTCGAGAACCCTAAAAAGAGTATTGTGATACCTGGGAATGAATTGAATATATTTTTATTAGTGCTACCTTAAAAAAATCATTTAGTTTTATCTTCAAGGGGGCAGCTTCTCAGTGACGTGTAATCACAGGCAGACAGCAAATCGCAACGTACTAGTGGCAGACTTTTCATCTGCTCGTGATTCACGTAAACAATGATGAGTGAATTGTTGTCCAGTGACCCCGACTGATTTCTGTGATTTAGGCTGCGTCCAGGACCAAAACATGTGGAGCTCGCTCAGACTCACTCATGAAATGTTTTGCCCTTGGGACTCACTCGGACTCAGATTCACTAGCATTTTTACCAGCTGGACTCACTCAGACTCACGAAAATTTTTCTCAACAGGATTCACTCAGACGCAGACTCACGGCTCCATCTGATTCTGAGTCAGCCGACTCATGAGTTCAATAGCGTACAATTAGCTTCTTCGAACTTGGTGTAAATGCTCTTTAACACCAATATCTCGCGTAATCGGTGCTGTACTCAGTGGTTGCAATCCAGTGACGACTTGTTTAGAAAGAGGCAACTCACATGAGATATTTTTATCAAACATTCCCGGGAAAGAGCTTTTGGGGGAGGGGGGGTGTGGAGGTCATGGCACCCCCCTACTCCTCCGAAACTCAGCCTCTGATCAATAAATATTGAGCTGGCGTATGAACGCTGGTGCTTTGAAGTATGCGTGAGTCGGTGCGAGTATAAACGTCAACCTACGTAAGGCTGATAGTAAAGCTAAGTTGCGTAAGTAGAGCCGCAGATCGGCAAAAAAGTGTAGCGCTCACTCAGGCTCACTCAAGAAATACAAGTTGAGCTTTCGGCTGACTCGGACTCAGACTCAGACTCACCAACATTTTCCTCAACCGGACTCACTTTGACTCAGACTCACTAAAATTTTTCTCAACCGGACTCACTCAGACACAAACTCACCAAAATATTACTCACCCGGACTCACTAAAACTCAGACTCGCGGCTCGATCTCAGTCTGAGTGAGTCTACTCATGAGTGAGTTTGCCGACCTATGTGCAGGACACAGAGTTCTGGAACTGTGTTGACTTGGGATAATGTCCCTTGCGTTGGGGCTGGTTTCCAGATTCTCAGCAACGAAAACTTTAAAATCAAGGCAAAATATTTGATACGTGGTGTCTGACTCCGGTGTGCAGTTGACACTGCATGCCAAGGAAACGATAAATGCCCGTTTTGCGATAGCTCGAAATCGTGTCACTACTACTTAAACGATTCAAATACAAAAATGGCAACTGAAAACAGGGGACAGCCCATGCTCTTAGTAAATGTGGCTGCAAGCTACTGGCAAATAGAAGCGTGCACTGCAAAAAAAGGACGCGCACTAAGCCGGAGACAGTCAAATGAGGAAGGCGATATATTAAGTGGTGGCCTGGGCGAGTTGGCAAGTCAATATTGACATGAATGAAGCAAATAAAGTGTCATAATTAACACAGCAGCAGATGACATGCCTCAAAGACACACTTGCGTACTGAAAACGGTAAGCGCATCAAGAAAAGGACAACGAAAACAAACACAAAGTGTGGTACTTCCAACTGGTACTGTGAAATTAACACGCCATATGTGTATTTATCTTTGCTATGATGTGGTAACAACCCATGCCTCAGAACATAGGCCACTGAAAAATTTTTGCAATTTTTTTAGTGTAGCTTATTTCACTACATATTGTAAATCTTAACATTTGCACGGAACCAGGATGACAAAGCTATGATCTCTTGCTATCATGCAGGAAAAGTTTTTTGACCGAGCGCTCTAATGTCGCTACCGAAGAAAGTGTTTGCGTTTTTGCTAAACCAATGGATTTCGTTGTTATCTTATGACGACCTCCCTTTTTTTTTAGTTAGGTTTTACCTCTTGACGCACACAATTTTCAGGTCCCATTCCTTGTTGCTTCATTGCTATTCATTTGTGCTGGCTGCTACTTTGAAACCCACATTAATTTCATGTCACCATCTCCACTTAGTCAATTTTGACTTCGATAGCATATTTGTGTGCTTGGTCAAAAACTATTCCTGTATGATATCGAGATTTTTGCTTCGTCGCCCTGCATTTGTGCGAATGTTAACATTTTTGATCTTTAGAGAAATAAGCAAGGCTACATGCATAAGAAAAATTTTTCAATATCATGTGTTCTCAAGCATGCGCTTTATCAGGTGATGAGCGGAGAAAACCACATATATGGCATCTTCGTTTTCCAATAAATATCAGTAAGAAGTAGCTATCTGTGAGTTCGCTTTCGTTTACCTTGTGTTGGTGAACTTATGAGTTTCAGCATGTCGCTTTACCAACTAGCTCGGACCCGGATTCTCGTGCAACACACTTGCATACCTGCCAATCTGGGGACCTCAAAGGTGAAAGGGACTGGGGTGGGGGGGGGGGGCGAAGCCGGCCCCATAAATTGACATAATAGGTAGGGGGGCGCTGCGACGAACCTTCGCCCTCACTGAAGGGGAACCCTGCGCACGCGGATGCTGTTGCTTGGCTGCTTTTCGTTATTGCTTTTGAGGAATGCAGTAACCTTACATACAGCTAGTAATGATGTCCAGAAAAATTCTGAGACGTCAGCGATCGTACTGGTACACGCAATTATACGGCGCGTGCAATGAAGGGACATAGTTGGCCGTGTTCACCTGACAGCGAGTAGCCCCTTCCTAATCTTAGTACGTACGTTCTTTCGCACGACAGCAAGGTACCATGGCGAATAGCATAGAACAAGGTTCAAAAATTTTAGAGCCTCTCTCATTTGTCATCGTTATTTTCTTTACGTATACGTATAGAAGGCTATATTTCGGGAGATTTATCGCCGCGCCTGTACTACCATAGTTCGCCGAAATTCAGGAGTCCCGCGTGCAAATCGGGAGAGTTGGCAGGCATGCACTTGTAGCGCTTCACTGCTCGGAAGCATGAAAGCTTACCTTTTCAGCGATAGGACCAAATCCAAAAGCGCTCTCCGTGTGGCTCCCAGCGTACACTTCGTTGAATGCTTGATCGGAAGCACTCAGCTTGCGGTGAGCACTAGCTTCAACGGAAACCGTTGACAGAGGAGACGCACTGCGCCGCACCGAAGTCGTTGTTCCGTACTTGCCGATCCACCACGGATTCGGAGATTGCAGTGACACGCACTATATCTTTTGTACGCGTGAACTACGTCACCGTGGGAGCCGTAGAAGTACACATCCAAAACAAAGCAAGTGAATCGTAGAACAATCCGCCACCGTTAGCATGCAGCAAGCGCGCGCACATGTGAACAACAGATTCAAAGGTCGCCTGTTGATGATGATCGTCATGCGCAGTTGCCTCGAGTCCGAAACCGAAATTCGTCGCCTCCGAGATTAATATCACTATATCAGTGAATTGACTTTAGCAGCGCCGTTTAATAATAATCCTTCAAAACAAAAAACCAGGGCATGTTGTAATATTTTATGTTTACAACATGTTTGTGCTAGCAGAGCTTTAAAGCATGTTTCTTTTTTTTTTAGCTACTGCTGACGTGTACAGGTGGCAAATTCGTAGCCTTCGAGATTCACATTTTTTTCCGAGTAGAGCGTCGTCGGGGCATTGTTTCGACGAGTTGGAGTTAAAATTTCGTTACCTGTGCATCATAGATATAACCAGAAAGCTAGGGAAGGGCGGGGGGGAGGGGAGGCAGTGGTGTTCGGTATTCGACTCACCCCGCCCCTTTCTATGTTTCTTTGGACCCGCATGTGTGCAAGCACTGGCAAAAATGTATACATACAGAGGGGGTCGGGCCCCCCTTTTCTCTCTCCCCCCCCCCCACGTCTCTGCATAATGCGTGGCCACGCCTCTCCTGTGCTAACAGCCTGTTTTTAAATAACATTTCACCATTCAGCAATCGCTGATAAGATCTTGGAGAATACGCTCTTTTTACCGACTCAGTGAAGCTTGCTTTTTATTTCATGTGGTGAAGTTCTTGCAAGCATACGAATGTGCTATTATTGTGTGCATTCTAAGGCAATGGTAAGGGCTGTCAATCACATTTAGCAGAGCGATGAATTGGGCTAGTTGGTGGTGGTTCATGGTTTCTTGTTGCGCTGCCAATGAGTTGTGAGTTTGCGGACCACGTCTCCTGTAGTCCCTGTATCGTCCTCGTCTCGTCAGTCGCAGCGCAACAAGAAATCATGAACCTGTCAATCACAATGCCACAAGTCAACTGCCGTTCCTCCTTCTTGTGGCAAGGGTACATTGTACTAGTGTCGTCTGTGGTCGTTCACGCGTACAATGTGCGAGCCACCAGGGTTCCTCGACAAAAAAAAAAATAAAAATAAAATAAAATAGAAAATCAAGCGCCCGCAGAGTGATGCGTCCCATTGGAGAAGTTCACTTGTGGTGCTTAACGGGTGTGCGCTTAAACTGTGCTGCGGCGTACCATGCGTGCAGAGCAGCTGCAGCAGAGTGAGCTCAGACCGTTCAATGTAAACATGCCTAGTTTCATGGTAATACGTACGCTGCATACTGTCACTCTGAGCTGATACGTGATCATAAGTTTAAATATAACTCACTGATAAAATCAGCGACTTGTGAATCGATGCGAAATACTTCAATGTACAGGATATGTGCACCACACTGTAAATAAAACAGGTGTTCTAAAAGAAAAGCTCATTGTGATTTCAATTTAGAAAACGCGCATGATGACCTGTCGAAAACAGTGTGTAATCGTTTCATGATAAGTTGAAGCGCAACACCATCTCTTTTACCGTCCTTTCAGTGAGAATGATGAATGGTTACGAGGGGCTGCAAAATACTTTTTTAGTTTGAATCACACAAAGTCAACCCATGAAGCCGTTGAACGTGTGAGGAATCTTGCGAATAATGCAAACAAGAGAGTGGTGCATTAAATGTGGTATATAGCGCGGTATACGTCGGCGAATAAAAAGTTAAATGAAAACAAAAGCCGAAACATCGACCTTTTCACCGAAAAGTTGTTATGCGGTTTGATTGCATCCCCCTAGTGAAAAAAATCCGTATGTACTGAAGATACGGATCCGTACATACGGAATTACGGTATTACGGATCCGCATGGTACGGATCCGCATGGTACGGATGCGCATGATACGGATCCGCATAATCCATATATATGGATTACACGGATCCGTATCCTCCGTATATACGGCTTCCGTTTATACGGAAATATAGTATTATGGATGCCGTATGACACGGCTGGTCGTGCGGATTTCTGGTCGCGCGGAAACCGAATGATACGGCTTGCATATACACCTTTTCCGCATCATATGCCATATGATTTTGAACCGTCGATTTCGGAATACTAAAATCTATCTCCTGTAAGGCAGAACTGACTTGTACAAGGGTAAATTGTGGTGTGATTTTGGTTTAGCGAGTCCATACAATGCAGACAAGGTCTTCCATTAAGTCAGAACTTGTTGGAGGACAGATTAATCGAGCGATCAAAGTAAACCGAATAATATTTATTCTGTACATGTGCGCGCAGAATAAGCCTAAACGATGCGCAATGTCAGATGACAACACCCTCGCATGCACCACGCAGAATAACCACAAAAAATGCGCACTGTCAGAAAAGACCACACCCTGGCACGCACCACCACACACGCACTTCTTCGCGTCTGCCACCACTGACCATGCTCAATATTATGAGGCTGTAGAAACAGCAGAATCTCTCACACAGGTCCTGCCATTGCGAGGTAATCGCACTGACCCGCCATCCTTAACGGCAATGAAGACATGGCATTCTCACTGGCGGGTAAACCTTCGAAGCTGTAATGCCAAGCAAGCGGGAAACGTGGTGGAGCAAGCAAAGTCCATGGTGACACAAAAATAGGTGGTTCTCCGATGTAACTATAGTTGTGGCAGGTCGCGTCATGCACCTTCGGGTTCCCAAGATGTTACGAGATCCTGCATATTATAAACATTTCCTGCAGGCACACACACACACACCTGTCACCATTTGGTTGCAATGTAGGCAACAGCTAGCCGACGGGCGCCTATTCACTGCCGCACAACCACAATACATCCAACGCCTAGCTGGTTGCGAAGGGCAGGGCAGCCGCTTCAGCACTGGCGTTCCAAGTATCTGCATAAACTTGTAGGAGAGGCACGCGCAGTTCCGAGTGATGGCAATGAGGTGAGCACAGAAACCGTGGTTGCTGTCACCAGTGTTCGCCCAGACCAGGCTTGAGCAAGACACCAACTGCCACTGAAGGGTCCAGATAACTTGTCCTGTGAAGTTGCTTCATGTTAGGGGCACAAGTGTGGGAGATGACCAGGCGCTAGAGGCTGAGCTCGCTTGGCAGCAGCCTTGCCCGGCTGCGTCTAACCACGCTTGGTCATGGCCATGACCTGTCGTACGTCGATGAAGCTTTTGTTTGCTCTGTGCGATGGCTACAAGCGCTTACGGGTATATCAGTAAAGAATCGCAGCAACAAGGAAACGTCGCAAGCGCAATTGCTTAGATGCGGCAGCGTGCGATACACTGGCAGGAGCGCCTCAAGCCACAAAAGACAAGCCCAACGTAGGTGGCGCCGCGCCGCGGTGGAATGTAGCGTAATACCATGGTGGGTAAGAGGGAAAGACGACGGTCGCCGAGGGAGCGTTTGACGGGCACAGAAAGTATAGAAGAGGCTATACTCCTCTATACCTAAGAGGGAGAGAAGCCCCTCCCTCTTAGGTGACAAGAGGGAAAAAGGGGGGCGCCCCCCCCCCCCTCCGTGCGCTCGCCTATGGTCATGGGTCCAGGTAGAACACCATGCTTTCCGTATACTACTTATTGCCACGTGGATCTTTCCGCATAGCACATACGGATTCCGTTTGTTATTTCCGTATCCCATGCGGTTTCCGCATGTTCCGTATCATACTTTCCGTATATTCCGTATCGCCGTATGAGTCTATCCATATAACAGATACGGCATCCGCATGTTCCTTAAGGCTACATCCGTACGCCCATACGGAATTCCTTATGTACCATATGATACTTCCGTATGTTCCTTACAATTTCCGTAAGCATCAGTATACGTCCGTATAAAATCCATATATTTTATACGGAAAATATGCGGAATCCGTATGTTTTCCGTATGACGGCATGCGGTTTTTTTCAGTAGGGCCGTTGGCATGTAGTACGTATTGATGCTTCTAAAAAAACAGTAGGTGTAACATCCAAAGAAACACACTTGGGTGGAATTTGGGAACATACACCCTAGGGTGTAATTTGTGATCATACACCTATAGTACACCCAGAAATGAAAAAAAGGGTGTACAAATGGTGGTTTATGTGAAATTCCACCCTTTTGGATAATCTTGGCAAAAAAAGGGGTGTCCGATGGGTGTTTTATCGAAAATGCACCCTTAAGGGTGTGAAACGGTTACAGTGTATGGTGTAATTTGTGATCATACACCTATAGTACACCCAAAAATGAAAAAAATGTGTACAAAGGGTGGTTTACGTGAAATTCCATCCTTTTGGATAATCTTGGCAAAAAAAAGGGGGGTGTCCGATGGGTGTTTTATCGAAAATTCACCCTTAAGGGTGTGAAACGGTTTACAGTGCACTCGTGATATGGAACGACAAAAAAAAAACACAGCTCACACCTTGCGTCAGACGCCACCACGTGGCAGTAAACGCTGAGGGGTCATTCCGTGCGCCGCACTTGGACAGAAGAAGAAATATCTAAGAGCATCGCGTCACGCGTTATCGACACTTGCAGCGCGTTGCTCAAACACAAAGGTGTAACAACTGTGATAGTTGTTAGTTAGCGCTTCTCCTGTGTATACATGCGTGTCCTTTTCGAGCGTCTTTCTTTGTGCTTCAGCGGGAACCGGCAAGTATCGAGCCGCTCGTCGAACTTCGTGTGACATTCCAGTTTCTTGCTATCGAATTCATTACTTCGCTCTTATGGCGAAACTGTGACTTTTTTAGCCTAAGCTTTCTGTGTCTTTATAACTTCCTGTCTGCACCTCTATTTCTTTCTCTCTTTCTTTCTGCACTCTCGTACCTCTCCATCGCTTTGTGCTTCCCCGTTGGTATACGCCGGACAAATAGGCGCATGCAGAAGATGAACAGGACGAAGAGAGCGCTTGCCGGTTCATGATGATAGTGTCACGAATTATCTCGGGAGCGCTTGCAGTGGATGGGATTGAGAGATACACGGGAGTCGGAGGTAGCACAGCAAACACACTTTATCAACCCAAACAACGCCAACCCTCACACAAAGATTCACACACACAAAAATAGGTACACCTGAGCTAAATACAACAATACTCAAAAAATCGAATTCCTCCAAAGAATTCCTACGCTAAAGTCTCTCTACTTTAGTTACTTCAGTCCTTAGCTGCTACCGCAGTCCGACCACACTGGTCTCTCAGTCGCGTCCGAGATGGAACGCCCTCACTTGTGCGACGGTCGACGCGGCGTCTCGGTCGATCTCTCGTCCTCTCGTCGTCCGTGCTGCGTCTTGTTCGCCGTCGATGCTCGCTTGCGGTCGCCGTTGCTCAGCAGCAACTTGCCGAGTCGCTTCTGGCTTGTTTCCCGGTCGTCGTCATGGCCAACACGGAAGCGGACGGGTTAGGCCTAGCTGCCACCTCGGTCCCTGGTTCCAAGTACGTTGTGGCACATTTGACGACGCGATGCTCCGGGGACTGTCCTGTGGGCACGAGCCGTTCAGCGAGTGAAGGTGGAGCGTTGCGAGTGCTCCGGAATCCGCTGTGACGAGGATGCTTCAAGTCCGCAGTAGCCTCTCCCGGTCATCGCCGAGGTCGACCCAGACTCGAAGTGCAGCCCCTCCGGACCCGGCACCCGCCGCTGTCTTCACCCGTGAAACGCTGGCTTCTTAGACCTGCCTCGAATGGTGTCCCACAGACAATGCCCGCTCCTTCTCATGGGTTCCTTCGTCACGGCTCGGGTCGCGAGCCACGCGCTCTTCACCGACCAATCGCGTGCGCGAGCGTGGCAGGGGCGCATACCATCAGGTACTTTTCCATGCCCCGCACACCATCGGAAGTTTCCGTCATTGGGCGCGTGCCTCGTGCCCCTTTACTCATGACAGATAGTAATCTTCGGTGACGACATTTTGCGCCAAACAAGAACGAACTTGAACAAATCCACTCATCTCCACGAAGTGAATCATGACGAGTGCGTGAAGCTCTGCGTATCGTATCGGTGAGTAACCGTACGTTGCCCGAGCGTTGCCCCATGTAATGTCAATTGAGTGACATAAAGTTTATATAGAAATGTATATTTCGCTTTCCAGTTGTCTTAGGCAATTCAAGGAGGATTTAGAAAATTGCTGGAATGGAGGATATGCCTCGAAAGTGCATCCAAGAACCCGCCTTCTTACCCATGGCAAATGGCAAGATACCATTTGAATATGGGTAATTCGTTGGGAAATATAGTGCTCGGAGTGTGCCTTTGGTTTCCTTGAGAAGCCTCATTATCTAGACACATTTTAGTAGAGATAAACTCATCAATACTCTTCTCGATAGCTTATTTTTGCTGGGAACAACGATTTCTTACCTTATATTTAGCCTATGTCTACGTTGAAGTCTACTGTAAAACCATTTTAGGGGCCCTCTCGCTTATTTTCAAGGCAGCATGCATTGTGCTGTGCCGTGCCATGCGCACGGACGCAAAACGGATGGACAAGTCTCGCCCCTAAGGTGCTTCACCCCTGAAAAAATGGGTGCGAAAGCTTGCACTCGGCCGCGCAAGGCTTGAGACACAGCGAAGATAGCCGAGCAAGGCGCCGCTCGTAGTCCGCTTTTCGGTAGGCTGGATCCTGACGGAGAGCTCGAAAAGCGCATCATTTTACACACGGTGATGGGCAGTATTCGCAAGGCCCATAGACTGTCACGCCACCAAGCGTATGTCAGAGAAGGGTTAGCAGACGACAATCTGACAGCGCCTCCTAAGTTCGCCTATGCTAGCCGGATTGTCAACGCGTTTGTTGGAAAGAAATACTACGACTTTGCGTGTTTCCTGAATCCGTGAACAGACCGGGCCGTCCATGAGAAGATAAATTTGATTTTTTCTTGCGAGACACGAAGTTTTCGTGAAAATACGTGGTGACGCACCGTGGAAAAGTCGTGCAGACAATGATGACACATAGCGTTCACATTTTAGCTCCGGAAAGCTTTCTGTGGCCCCGCAGGTTAGTGAATTGTTAGTGTCTGTCTTTTTCTGTCAAAACTGGCGTTATTTCACTTGTATATAACATCCGTCGGTGCTTTTGTAGCGTATATAGCCCATCACATTCTACGCGGCGTGTCGCGTGAGTTCACGATTGTTCTATAACTGAATGATACGAGAGCCTTCGTAATAAATAGGTAATACACTAAACTAAAATTCCTTACACTTTGTCATACAAAAGCTGAATCAACCTTGCGAGCGACCATTGAGTCATTCGGGGCTGCGCTCGCTCCACGGCTATCGTGAAATACGACCAAGTACCGTCCGCGTTGCGGGTTCAATCTTGCCCCCAGTTGACGCATTCCGACGGAGATTAAAGGCATGTTCACACTTGGCCTCGAAGGGAGCGAAAACGGCAAAACTCACCGGAAAGGCACGTTCACACTTGGCCTCGAAGGGAGTGAAAGCGGCAAAACCACGTGATTTATTGATTGATGGAATATGTGTATAACCACGTTAGTGGACCCCTGCTGGCGAAATTTGATCGGCAGCCCCGCTTTCAGCGTCGTCCTTCACCCGTATTAGAGTGTACTAGAACAGGGGAATGCCCGGAACGGGCTTCGAAAAGTGAAGCCCAAACAGGGTCAAGGCGCTTGGGGCGCTAGGATAGGTAGTCTGCAATCTGTCGTTGTTTTAAGAGCTGCGCGCGGCTCCACCAAAGTGGTTCAGAGGTAGAATGCCCGCTCTTGGTATTCGTGCAAACTCAATTAGGACGCAATTTTCAAATGCACAGCTCTTTCTCGACATTTCATCGCGAGGAGCTGGACTTACATGAACCGGAAGAGGCCCTGTAAACCACATGCTCACTGACTTTCGCACAATAACACTTAAATAAACAAGATGTGTAGGGTCTAAAGGTGCAACAATAATGCAGTCGATAGGTAGTTCGGTCAAGATTGATGTTCCTACATGGTGGTCCATGCCTGGCTGCAATCGAAATGAATCACCTGTCCGGGATACTCGTACTGTTGTCGATAATTAAAGTTTACTTTGAAAACTGCCTTCAGCTGTGCATTTAGGACATTCATTGTAGCTGCTGTGACCTTTAGAATTGAATACAAAGCTGGTGTATAAAAATGATGTTTCTTAAATGTGCCGCAAACCTGAATGCCCTTTTCAGGTTTGCGAAAACCTGAAAAGTTTTTCAGTGAACTCCAAGAACTTCTTGGAGTTCACTAGCAGTAGACGCCAGGAAATCATTGGTTTTCTCTGGCCTTGACGTCCGCACTAAGAGCTTCGATGCTACATTATCTGGAACCACAATTACAAGCAACGCAATTAATTGGCCAAACCTGTTCTTTAGCACTCTTCGGCATGGGACGACGATTTATGTTGAAAGATAACGTGATTCACTCTTGGATAGGGGGAGAATCAATAGCAAATATGTCTAAAAATGTATTAGGGCTATAATGGCAATAACGTCATGGTGCTAGTGAATAAATACCAGCTTGTTCGAAATTTGTGCTTGCTCTTTGGATTCTTAGGCACTTCCTGAAAACAACCATGCCACCCCAAAATACAAAGTGGCGTCAGGGAACGGCGAGTAATATTGCACTAAACTGCCCATTGTGCAAGTGAGTCACGAAATGTTGCAGTTGAGTTTGACACTGCAATACCAACTCCCAGCGAGACACTGCTGCAGTCACCACGAACTTTATCATCTCACTTGGCCACGCTGCCAGTCAAAATCTTCGTTCATCTGCTCATCAGAGTTCCTGTACTCTGGGGAAGAGCTGAACTCGAGCTAGAAGTTGTGTGAAATTTCATGATCTGATAAAGCCTCAGTACAACCAGTTTCCTCATGGGAAGTCTCTAAGGACGTATTCACATCTTTCTGTCCTGTACACTCAAAATGAGGTACTCTGGAAAATGCTTCAGTACGCTTCTGCGCAGGTGGCCCTCCCAGCAAGTCAATAACGCTGCCAATTGCATACGGGGCTTTCTTACGAACTGATCGACCATGTTTCGCCTTTTTCATCCTAAAAGCAAGTACTCACTACTCGAAAGGGGTGGGTTCAAATCGCAGCTGTAGAAGATTTTTTTTTAGTGTAACCTCTTACAGCTATATTGTTTTTCTGTGCTTCTTAAAACTAACTTCAATTGTTACGTGTTGCTATATAAAAGTAACTTGAAATGGGTAGTAAAATAGAAGAAATTTGACAGCGAGTGCAATTATTTGTAGCACCCCACACAGCATTCGTCAAAAACGTCAAGTACGGCTCCGAGATCTTTGCTAATACGAGAAATCTCGGAGGCCATACGTTACGTTTTTGTCGAATGTCGTGAGGCGGCGCTGCAAATAATCACGTTCACTGTCAAATTTCTTGTCTTGCTTCACATTTCAAATTACTTTTAGTAGGAAAACGTACCACCAGAAGATAGTTTTAAGAAACAAAGAAAAAACAATAGAACTATAAGAAGTTACACTAAAATAAAGACTGAACATTTACAGCTGCGACTCCAGACAGATTGAACATTCTAGCAAATAAACGACATTCTTTGTGCCACAATTGAAATTGCCTCTGATATTTATCTTGATGTTCGTCGCTGTGCTGGTTGCTAGGGTTGTCGTTTCCATGTGAACGCACACTTTGCAGCGGCGTTTCTACAGGGACGGAACCAAGTACATGAATGTTGTCATTACATTTAGTTTTAGAGGAACTTATTAAATCGCATAGAATTTCGCCTCGTCTGTTTAACAACACGTGGTGGTTGTGGAAAGGCTCTTGTGAGGCGTTCACTCTGCTGTGGTGTTTTCGGAGAATAACTGTGACATTAGGAGCTGATGCATTGTGTGTTAACACCAAGTTAATCTGGGAACAAATCTTTGCATTTTTCTTGGTATTGAAGAGTCTTGTGTGATCTAATGCTTCGACACGCATAACCACGTCATCGATTAACTTGGACGGATATTTCTGTTTAAGAAGGGCAGTGCGTAGTTCGTTACAATTAGCATCAAATTCAGACTGTTCGGAGCAAATTCGCTTAAAGCGTAACGCCTAGCTATACGATATGCTGGAGTTGCAATGCCTTTTGTGGCTGCTTTCAAAATGTAAGTACCTGTGTCTGTCGGTGGGCTTGCGGTACAGTTTGGTAGTTAATTGCTTACTATGCAGACACACTGTGACATCGAGAAAGTTAATGGTGCTTGGTGAATATGAGTGCGAAAATGATATGGAAGGATGAGCATTGTTAAAGTCCGAAATAAAAAAACATAAGTTCCAGGCGTGTTCAGCTTTCCATTGTTTTCCCTAAAGCCGCGCCGCGAAACTAGCGCATTTTCAATGGCGTAGCAGGCGCAATGAAGCGTAGAGGGCCAATGCTGAAAAACGCAGCCCACAGAGCACTTCTGGGAACGTAAAAACACGAGCTGACTGCAGCGATCATGTTGTGTAAGCTTCAATTTTGTTCCCAGGGCAGTTAAAGATCGTACAATGGGAGCCCATGGAAACAACAAAAAAATGTGGCCCGCTGTTCTAGATAAAAACGCTCACTGTGATAAAGCTAAGATAGTTATATTAATGGTCAGTAAATCGCATGTAGTCCTTACACTCTGCTTTCGATTGAAGCCATTCCCAACTTGCCGACATCGGGTTGGTATTGCTCCCTACCACGTTTTTTTAAAACGCGGTCGTTCAAATGCGTGTGCTAAATTGACCAAACCTTGCGTATCACAATTTAACCGTCTTCATTGTGGCCGGGCGGGTTACACCCATGTTACACAGGCAAGTTTACCGCGGTTACGACCAACCACGGTTAACCGTGTGGAACCACGGTTAGCGCCAACCACGGTTGGCCGATGTTCCACAGCGCGAAAGCGTCCTCAGTTCAGGCGGCTAACACTACCTGGCGTACAACGATCTAACTGACGCACTAATCAGCAGATTGCCGTTCTTTACACAAATATGTCACTTATTTCTTGCGTAATGTTCTCCAAACGTACAACTGACTTAACTTTATTGAGTTTGTTTTTTATACAATTCATGAAAATTCGCAACACTGATAGCGAATATATGCATCTTTAACGGCAAAACCTCATTGCTTTGGTGTGAACTGCTCTACGTCAGGCGGCAGTTCGGCGTTCAACTCGGCTGTTGTTGCCGCGAACATCTTTGCATTGCGTGACGTACTCCCGCACCCTTATCAGGCTTTCCGTGGTTCGTACCGGCCAGTTCGTCCTTTTTTTACGCAGGCTCGCTGGCATGCATTCATCGCTCATGGGCGCCGCTATTTCCTTGGTTAACTGCCTAACCGAGGTTGCCAAGCTCGGTTTCCTGCAACCGCGGTTAGCGGCATAACCGTGGTTTCGCGTACTGTGTAACATAAGCGAACCGCGTCGTCCGCCTCGGTGGAACAGTGGCTACGGTGCTCGGCTGCTGACCCGAAGGTCGCGGGTTCGATCCCGGCCGCGCCGGTCGCATTTCGATGGAGGCGAAATGGTAGAGACCCGTGTACTGTGCGATGTCAGTGCGCACGTTAAAGAACACCAGATGGTCAAAATTTCCGGGAGCCCTCCACTACGGCGTCTCTCATAATCATAATAGTAGGTTTTGGGACGTTAAAACCCCAGATATTATTATTATTAGAAGCGAACCGTGGTTAATCTAACCGCGGTTTAGGCTGGCTGTGTAACAAGGGTATTAATAATAATAATATCTGGGGTTTAACGTCCCAAAACCACGATATGATTATGAGAGACGCCGTAGTGGAGGGCTCCGGAAATTTCGACCACCTGGGGTTCTTTAACGTGCACCTAAATCTAAGTACACGGGCCTCAGCCATTTTCGCCTCCATCGAAAATGCAGCCGCCGCGTGTAACAAGGGTATTAAACGCTCATGATCGACGCGCGGCTAGCTCGCGCCGTTATCGCTTAGATTCCTCGCGCCGGCGCTGTTATTTTTTTAAATTTTTTTTTTCAAACACTTGTGATTCAGTTTCACAGTATGCCACTAGAGGTCGCTGTGGAAACTAAACAAAAAAGGTTTTGGTTTCAGTTTTGCTTTCTTGCTGTTATCTTCTGCTGTCATTACGTTTTCCCTTCATTTTATGACTTTCTTAGTGCATTTTTAAACATTCCACACGTATCAAAGCGTTCAGATCTGGATTTATCATTTTTATTTTATTTTTTTAAACACGCTGAAGAAAAGAACGCGCGATCAAGTTATGGTGGACAAAAATCTTTTAGGTCACAATATATTTTCCCAACAAAGATGAAGTAAAATTAAATCTTAAGAGCCTTTTCAATTCACCCTACAAGAAATTGTTAGGGAAAATATATTGCAAAAAAGTAAACAACCCAAAATGGCAATAATCCACATCATTGTCTGTTAGTTCTCATTAATAATCCACCCAAGAATATGTATCTGTAAGCTTTGAACTTATAATAGGAAATTTATTGATGTTGACAATTTAAAGTCAGGATAATGAAACTTCGTGGATATCGACGGGTCTTTGTGTGATTTTCGTAGTTTTGCCGTGGACCTTTACACAAAAGAATTGTGCCGAGATGCACAGGTATTACAAAGATCCTGCAAGTTTGAACTGTGTTTTGAAAAACTTATCACTTCTAATTTTTTTCATTACTGTGGTCATTCACGAATGCTGTTACCAGTTTTTCTTAAATGCGTTATATTTGGATTCTTTGAGAGTAACGAGGCTTCATATGTGACCAAATCAGCCTTGTAACAATACTATGATGTCGTGCGGCAGATCGGATGCAAACTGCAAAGAAATAATTTGGTCGATGTTGTCGTAAGGAAACTGTTAAGGAGACAAGTGCACCGACACGTTGCATGATGTGACCAGCTTTCTCTCGATATCTTCGTTTTGGCAAACTTCAGCAGACAATCTGCGGCGACTACCACTTGCGATGGCTCGCGCCCGCATTACATCAGTGCAACTTCGATTGGGGTGAACGCTGAAGGTGAATTAGATAAGGAATGTGTCACTGTAAAAGAAGAAACCGTTAATCACCAACAAAGGGCCAAATCATGCTACAAAAACTGCTTGTGGTGTTGCAGTGAACACCTTTTTTGGACTTTCTTGGAAATTAGCTTCTTTCACTTTCCCAGTAATATGTTCCTTATGTCATTATCCCCAAATTTAAGTAGCGCTGACGTAATTTGAGCACATTCCTCCGCAAGTGCTTGCAGCCATGGGTCGTATGCTCAAGTTTGCTTAGTGGCAGATTGAAAGACAAAGCTCCGTTCCATGCAGTCAGGCACCACATTTGTTCTTCATGAACAGTTTCTTTGTGACTACATTAAACAATATTTACCCAATTTTCAGCACAAAATTGGCGTCACAGCCGTACTGCTGAGTTTGTCAGACTTCAAGCATTGTGACTTCTAAGGAAGTCAAGTAACGCAATTTTTTCTGTTCGATGAAGGACAGATGACGTTCTTCACATTAACGTGACAGAGTTTCGCAAAAACATTGAATGAAACTCGTTCTTAAAAAAGTATTTTCAAGCTTCGATGATTGCAATAATATGCCTTCAAACTAAATTTTATTGTGTAAAGTTGCATCGCAAAGTCATGAAAGTCCTCTCAGAATAAAGCATGCACACAAGATGCAATATCCAACACGTCTTATAATCCTCATTTTACATGCCCGTGTCAATAAAATTCTGAATGACAGGTATGTTCTACGTTTTATCATATATGGACTTTTGTTTCTTAAAATTCTTTGCACAGCAAAAATGAGAACTAACAGACAAATATGCCAAGGAAAGTATAGGGGGGAAACTATTAGAAGTAATTGTAATGTAAATATGAAGAAAGGAAAGTGGACGAAAAGATAACTTGCCACCGGCAGGGACCGACCTTCGAATAACGCGTCCGATGCTCTACCACTGAGCTACGGTGGCGGTCATCCCTCCGTCCACTTTATGGGGTATATATGTGTACTTAAACGTGGGAGCGTCAGTCAGCGCCACCTGTTTCCATTACGGCGAGTGTGGAACACTCATTTTTGCCTGTAGGCGTCACGTAGTACGTGATCTTATTACGAGCGGGCAGCTGACTAATAATCCCTCGCATACCGCCTGAAGGCATCAAATCTGCCAGAACGAGACCCTCGTTATGAATTAAGGAAAGAATTGTAAACTTAAGGTCTCGTTTGCTTTGTTAAACACAGTAATAATTTTTGTGTAGTTGGGAAGCGTCCACTATGCCATTATTCGTCATTCTTCGGAAAAGCGCGGTACCCGCTACACACTTGTAACAATGTGCACTTTGTTCATGCCTTGCCTGACGATGATGAAGAATTATGCTTGAGGCTTTTGTAATGGGTTGGAGCATAGAAGGACCCACTCGTTACGCAAATCGCATTGTACGACGCCTGGTTGTTACTTTACTGTTCTAAAACGCTTTACTACACATGTTAACGCGATTCCTTACCCGAGATGAAGCTTGCATAGGGTCAGCTTGCAACGCAGTTTGAAGCACCGGCGTAGCTCAGTGGTAGTGTGCTGGGCTGCCACGCCGGACCGGGTTTGATTCCCATTCTGTCATAGGTATTTCAGATGCGAAGCAGCTTAGAGCGGAGTTCAATCCGGTGGTGTGCAGCCTAACCACCCTTACTGTGCATGCGTCAACTCTCCCTCCTCTCCTCACGTGAGCACGAGGAGGTGGGAGGAGGTGGCGTGAGCGCAGCCTCCGCTTCATTTCTCCTCTCCCACTTCTCTCTCCGGCGCAGCTGTGCGCTCGTGTATAATGCGGCGTGCGCTCGTATATATTGCGACGCGCGCCTCGCTCCGTTGCACTCTCCTTCGCAACGACGCTATGGATGTCAACGTTGGCGCCAGTTGTAGCGGCATCGGTAACGCAAGCTGTGGCAGTAGCGTAAGCAGCACCGCTGATACACAACTCCACCCACAAATCAAACATACACGGAAACATACAAATGGAAACACAAGCACACCAGCGCTGCTTCGCATCACCACATGGTTCCCTTTTAGTGGGAGATGGCGTAATTTTTTCATTTAGTTTTTTTTTCTTATTTCGCGCAATAGTGGTTACAGACACCGGTGGCGACGGCGGTGGACAACTACGGCGCAAAACGGCCCTTGATCTCATAACAGCTTTCGCTGTAAAAGGATCGAAATTGGGGGACGCTTAAGCTTCCCCTTTAAGAGTTAAATGCGATATCGATATCCCGCTCCATTCTCATCGCGCTGTTTCGCTTGTCATTGTATTCAGTCAGTCAGTCAGTCAGTTAGTCAAACACACGCACGCGCGCGAGCACGTGACATACATAAGTAAATGTAAAGGTTTCCGCCCTTTTTCAACGTCCAGTGGCGTACCAACTCGTTCGCCGGTGGGATGGGGGGCAAACCTCGCTCACTCAGTCCGCCGTAATAATAATGTCTGTGGTTTAACGTCCCAAAACCACGATATGATTATGAGAGACGCCGTAGTTGAGGGCTCCGGGAATTTAGACCACCTGGGGTTCTTTAACGTGCACCTAAATCTAAGTACAATGGCCTCAAGCATTTTCTCCTCCATCGAAAATGCAGCCGCCGCGGCCGGGATTCGATCCCGCGATTTTCGGGTCAGCAGTCGAGCGCCATAACCACTAGACCACACTGGCGTCTGCCGTGTGTGTGTCTATATATATATATATATATATATATATATATATATATATATATATATATATATATATATTGACGTAATCTTTTATACAGAGAGATAATGTGCTTTTCAAAACTGTTGTCTGAAATCCAGGATAACGCTGAACAAACGGATTGTGTAGGCTGTGCCGCCCTTTGCCGTGACAACGCATCAGTGTTTAATAACATTATTGCAAAATTACCGGCACTTCAAAAAGTACAGCCACATTTAACCTGTTTTTTATCGGAGCCTTTCATCTGCACACTTCACAGCCTCAGTTCGGCGTAGTAAATACGATGAGTATGAAGAAACTGCTATGACTCTAGAACCCTAAATTCTCACTTATTAAACAAAAGCCCACCACGGTGGTGAAGTGGTTACGGTGCTCGGCTGCTGACCCGAAGGTCGCGAGTTCGATCCCGGCTGCGGCGGTCGCATTTCCATGGAGGTAAAATGGCAGAGGCCCCTGTACAGTGGGATGTCAGTCTACGAACACCAGATGGTCAAATTTTCCGCAGCCTTCCGCTACCGCGTGCCTCATAGTCATATCGTAGTTTTAGCACGTAAAACCTTATATATTATGATTGTTATTACAGAAAACATGCGGCTGGAAAAGCAATATAATTCGCAGAAGTTTGGAAACGTAGGGCCAGTTTTTTAATATTAAGAACGATAGACTAAACGTGGCTGGAGAGAGTGTTTATTCCTATAAGCTATTGCCACGCGCGATTCGTTTACTGTACTCGGTTTCCGCCCACGAAGACTATCAGCAGTACTCGGCGCAGACCGCGCCTTAATGTTCCAGAAGCTTCTCGGTTGTAGTAGATCGTTTTGTTAAGATTGCACGCGCGACGCCAACACTCAAGATTATTCCAGAGCATGCGCGACGACTAGTGATAAGGCTAGAATGTTCGACGCGTGATTTATAAAAGCCGGCGCGTTCCAACGAAGTTCAGTTGATCGACGGCCGACGCTCTGTTCGCCGCTATCAGTGCCAGCGGGTATTGCTGTAATCTTACTTTCCGTTTACCGGCCACAAGTTCGGCCTAATAAACAGTTTCATCCCGGACACGTAGCCTGCTGCCTTCGTCGACGTCACGACCACGTGACAATATGTATCATCATCATCAGCCTGAATACGCTCTCTGCAGGGCAAAGGTCTCTCCCATGTTCCGCCAATCAACCCGGTCCTGTGCTTTCTGCTGCCACGTTATACCTGCAAACTTCTTAATCCTATCTGCCCACCTAATGTTCTGCCTCCCCCTCATGCTCTTGCCTTCTCTTCGAATTCAGTTATTTACCCTCAATCGCCAGCGGTTATTCTGCCTACGTGCTGCGTGCCCGGCCCATGTCCGCATATGTATACGCATGCTCAAATGACATATAACTACGCTATTTTCAGCAACGTACTAAATGCGTGCACATTTTTTCCGGCTGGTAAGCAAAGCCCGCGAAATACGAAAAATAACCCGTGACTACAGTCCCACCCGCAAAAGAAAGCAGCGCCCTCAAATCAGCCTACTGCGACCAACCGCGTTTCCCGTTGTCGGTTGCCAGGGGCAGCGTTCCGCAGTTTGGCGAGCGCCAACAACATGCGTCCCAGTTTTGGAGAGATTCCTTACCCTCGATTGTAGCCACTATCATTATCCGTACCTGAAGAATTTTTGGACTAATGAACTAATCAATTAGGACCAATGAACTTATTCTCATTTACAAAAAAAAATTGTATCCTGGGAACAATATGCGCTACGTGTGCTTTGCGTTACGACGTGCCTCTTTTTTAGATGTGAAGCATCTTATGGCGAAGTTCAATCCGGTGGTGGTGGTGGTGGAGGTGGTGTGCGGCGTGACCACCCTGACTGCCCAGGCGCAAAACCCTCTCCACGCATCTCCTCTCCTACGCTTCCCCTCTCTCTCCTCTCGGCATCCCTCCCGCGGCGTTTACACACCCATTGCGCATGAGCGTCCCCCTCTCCCTCTCTCCTCTCCTACAATTCCCCCTCTCTCTCCTCTAGGCATTCCTTCCAGCGGCGTCCGAAATCCCACTGCGCATGCACGTCCCCTACCCTCTCTCTCCTTTAGGCATCCCTCCCCGCGGCGACCACACCCCCACTGCCCGTGCGCGTCCTCACCCCCTCTCTCTCTCCTCTCCTACGCTCCCCCCTCCCTCCTCTAGGCATCCCTCTCACGGCGTTTACACCCCCCATTACGAATGCGCGTCCCCTCCACCCTCTCTCCTCTCCTACGCTCCCCCCTCTCTCGCCTCGCAACGCCGACGCAGGCACCGTCTGCTAGCGAGTTTCTTGATTAAAAAAAAATTAACACCATCTCCCACTAAAGGGAACCATGTGTAGATGCGAAGCAGCGGGCGCTAACGCTTACACTGGCGGCGGCGTTGACGCTGGCGCTCATCGCAGCTTTGCGCTGGAGAGAAAACTGGGGAGGCGCAAAGCACGCAGTGATGGAGCGATGCTTCCTACTGGAACATGCCAATCGCTGCTAATGGGCAATGAGAGACAGAAAACTCCGACTGGACACAGAGACCCACAGTCCGCTCTTAGTTAACGCGCACGCTGCTAATTTTTATTGTTCAACAACGCGCTGGAGAAATCTCCCACCGGCACCACCTCGGAGGTCAAGATCCAGTGCCATATATACGGGGTGGCCAGTGAACGGTTGTGCAGCCCGAGCAGTCGGTTTCTTCAACCAAGAAACTCGCTAGCAGACGCTGCCTGCGTTGGCGTCGCGAGATGAGAGAGGGGGGAGCGTAGGAGAGGAGAGAGGGGGACGCGCATGCGCAGTGGGGGAGTCGACGCCGCAGGCTTGGATGCCTAAAGGAGAGAGGGGGGAGCGTAGAAGAGGGAGGGGGACGCGCATGCGCAGTGGGAGGTGTGGACGCCGCGGGCAGGGATGCCTAGAGGGGGAGAGAGGGGGGAGAGGAGGTTTTTCATTTTTGTTTTTTTAAAGGGTTTGCGCATGCGCAGTAAGGGTGGTCACGCCGCACACCACCACCACCACCAACGGATTAAGCTTCGCCATAAGATGCTTCACATTTAAAAAAACCATGACCAAGGGTAACTGCCAGCGGCAGCACCTTGTCGTCGGCACAGGGCTTTTTCGTGCAAAGCGTCGTAGTTCGTGCACAGCGTCGCATTTTCAGCGCAGCCTAAAAAACACTAGGCTCTTTAGAATTGCGTACCTATGTATTTTCTAATAAAAAGAACACACCACCCTACACTTACATATTAATGTTGCGCCTCAGGTGTGCGTAGTATTAGCTTTTTGATCGAATATATTCACAAATGTGAACGCAAACACCAGTTCAAGATGGCTGGGTGTCAGAAAGTAGTTAAACTTTGGCCGAGTAGCTGAATCGGGTTACGCACAGACAGACAGCCAGACCAAATTTTTTGCGTTGAAGTATCCCAAGAAAGACTATCGTCTTTAAAAACTAGCAGTTCCATGTACGAATACAACCGATGAGCGAAGCTCATTAGAAATGGGACGCACGCGGCGTTCGGCACGCGCCGCATTTCATTGTCAACGGAACAATTTCTGGCAACGGACCAACCACTGGGCGGACGACAGGGGTGAAGCGATGGTTTCGCGCGTTCGCTGGTTTGGGGGGAGAGGGGCAGAGTCGAAGAAAGAGGGAGAGGGAGACTAATCTGCCTCCGTTTCGCATGCGTTCGTATTCTCGTGCATTGCGCATCGTGCAGATTGAGAGAGAGAGAGTGGTTGGGGAAAAGGAGAAGATAAAAAAGGGCGCCATCCGCGTTCCAGCGCTCATAAAGCTCATTTATCCTCCCGCGTGAGGGGGAGACGCCACTGCTGGCACCGTGCCAGAGAGCATCAACGGCGACGGCGGGGTGCCGGCCTAAGGAGCTTCGCTCCTAAAAAACCGACTGCTCGCGCTGCACAATCGTTCAACGCCTACGCAGGCACCGTCTGATAGCGAGTTTCTTGATTAAAAAAAACGACTGCTCGCGCTGCACTACCGTTCACTGGCCACCCCGTATATATGGCACTGGATCTTTACCTGCTATGTAGTGCCGGTGGGAGATTTCTCCTGTGCGTTGTTGAACAATAAAAATTCGCAACGTGCGCGTTAACTAAAAGCGGACTGCGGGTCTCTGTGTCCGGTCGGAGTCTTCTGTCTCTCATTGCCCATTAGCAGCGATTGACATGTTCCAGTAGGAAACACCGGTCCATCACTGCGTGCTGAGGTTTCTCTCCTGCGCAACGCTGCGATGAGCGCCAGCGTCAACGCCGCTGCCAGTGTAAGCTTTAGAGCCCGCTGCTTCGCATCTACACATGGTTCCCTTTAGCGGCAGATGATGTAATTTTTTTTAAATCGTGCTCGATGATAGCTGGGACGCAGGCCCGTAGCCAGCCCCCCTCGTAGTTCTGATCAAGGGGTTGTTTTTCCAACAATAAATAATGAAAATACGGGTTTTTGATGGCCTTAGAGTGGTGGGCCACCCCGAAAAAAATTCCTGGTTACGAGCTTGCTGGGACGCCCTGCATAAGATTGTGAATGACTACAAATTTATATATAGGTGTAGTTCCTTGCCTTCTCACTTTTCCCAGCTTGTGTGGGGTGTGGAGAGAAAAGAGTGGAAGTGGCCCTTTACTCCTCCCCTGCGGCCTTTGTGGGCGAGTAAAACATTAGACTACCCCTCATTGTTTCCTTCCGACCATGTAGGTCGTTAGCTTTTAATCATTGGTAGAAATGTTCTGGTTGATGCTCATAGCACCTGCTCGTAACACGACGCAACAAATGACGCGTAAGTGATCCATCGTGTAATGACCACGTACGCACGAATACGTAAAAAAAAAGTTCAATACAGCATATTGTGCGTCATTGGTTCTAGGCAATTCGTAAAAATTTTGGGTGCGTCATAAAATCGCCTTCCTCAAGAATCACGAAAGTTTATTTCCAACATAATAGTTGGGGGTCATCCCAGGTGAAAAGGGGCGAAATGCAGTTTGAACGCGCCTGGGGGGCCCATACACAAGGCAACATTCACATATTTTTGGGCAACACAAGCGTACATAATGAACAAAGGATATTTAATGTAATAAAAAGTAAATGGTAAGTTATTGGTAAATATAAGACACATGTATACACGTGCATACATCAGGAGGGTTTCAACTTAGGCTTGTTGGTCTTGTGGATTTCTGCGCACAAAAAACAAGGACACAAGAAGTAATGCAGAAAGACAGACAAAGCACTTCGTCGTTCTATCTGTGTTTCTTCTTGGGTCCCCTGTGTTTTGTTGCTCGACAGTCCACATCAAGACATGCACACACAAACGGAAAGGTATGTATACTAACAAGCAATGACGACGGATTATGATGCATGCATTTAAACATCCTTGCTTTAAACATGTTTGTATCGATACATTGTTACAACACAAATATTTGAAAAAAAATATTAGATTGCACAATGAAAGAAGTGTGAAGTGGTAAGAACAGCTAGCACTGCTTAGTACATTTCAGACAAAATATTCGCGCAACTCTTTTTTTTACAAACATTGTTAAACTCAATACCCTGCTTCTGATGTTTAAAAGATTCGGTACATCGAAAGCCAGTGATTGCTTCCCATAATTTGTGCGCCATAGCGGTACTAACCATATGTCGTGGCCTCTGGTTCCAGGATCGCCGATTTGTTTTTTTGTTTTGGTTTTTTCAACCTGCAGCTACTGCTCAAAAAGGTCTTAGTCCTTTACATGACGTCACTAGTCTGCGAGAAGTCGCAGCGTTAAAATGAAGTGTGCACAATAAAGAGCGCATGCCTATGCTAAACTATAAGTAAAAATTTTTGTAATAGCTAAACAGTGTCTTATTCTGGACGTAATTCAAGAAGGCTGCCTACTAGTCGCATTGGCAGCGGCTACTTATGGCAGCTGGCGAGACGGATTCATTTGCGTATAATAATACTTTCAATTGTTGTATAACGATCTTGAGCTGCTCTTGTTCATATAGAACTCTGTTAACTCGTCCTTGCTGACAGAGAGGTAGAGAGAGAAATAAACATAATGAGGAACATGCACAATCCTTCGCAGGTGGACAGTCTTCTCAGTTCAGAAAACCGAGAACGCTGATCGTCTCCCCTGGTCAGATAGATAAGGTGACGGGGCAAACTCGAGCGCTGGGCTTCTCAATGTGCTCGAGTCCACTGCCCTAACTATCGCCTTGTTAAAAACCGCCGCGATCGCTGCAGGCAGGTGAGACAGGTTAATCGGAGACCAAAGCGGCAACCTTTTTTTAGCTTTCCTGGCTCGGCACAACTAAAATACTCGACACCTCTGCAAATTTATCAACTCACAGAAGCTTGGATATGGAGCAGCGGCGAGGCTATTTGTTTTCAAGGAAACTAAAATTCCTGAAACAGGTAGAGCGTTTGATCGGGTTATAAAACGTTTACTTGTTCCCGCCAGCTTTTCATCACTGATTACAGGTAAGGTAGAACAAAATAAAATCATGACAGATTGCTCGAATGTTATAGAGCACCTGCTGAGTGGTAGCATCCTCTGCAATGCTCCAGCGCAAGGCGCGAAAGCATCGCATAGGCAGCCCGCGCCGCCGAGAGTCTGCAGTGCGCGAT